>CM062828.1:3240878-3472294 GCA_031772345.1 Himalopsyche anomala
GGGGGGGGGGGGGGGGGGGGGGGGGGGGGGGGGGGGGGGGGGGGGGGGGGGGGGGGGGGGGGGGGGGGGGGGGGGGGGGGGGGGGGGGGGGGGGGGGGGGGGGGGGGGGGGGGGGGGGGGGGGTGGGGGGGGGGGGGGGGGGGGGGGGGGGGGGGGGGGGGGGGGGGGGGGGGGGGGGGGGGGGGGGGGGGGGGGGGGGGGGGGGGGGGGGGGGGGGGGGGGGGGGGGGGGGGGGGGGGGGGGGGGGGGGGGGGGGGGGGGGGGGGGGGGGGGGGGGGGGGGGGGGGGGGGGGGGGGGGGGGGGGGGGGGGGGGGGGGGGGGGGGGGGGGGGGGGGGGGGGGGGGGGGGGGGGGGGGGGGGGGGGGGGGGGGGGGGGGGGGGGGGGGGGGGGGGGGGGGGGGGGGGGGGGGGGGGGGGGGGGGGGGGGGGGGGGGGGGGGGGGGGGGGGGGGGGGGGGGGGGGGGGGGGGGGGGGGGGGGGGGGGGGGGGGGGGGGGGGGGGGGGGGGGGGGGGGGGGGGGGGGGGGGGGGGGGGGGGGGGTGGGGGGGGGGGGGGGGGGGGGGGGGGGGGGGGGGGGGGGGGGGGGGGGGGGGGGGGGGGGGGGGGGGGGGGGGGGGGGGGTGGGGGGGGGGGGGGGGGGGGGGGGGGGGGGGGGGGGGGGGGGGGGGGGGGGGGGGGGGGGGGGGGGGGGGGGGGGGGGGGGGGGGGGGGGGGGGGGGGGGGGGGGGGGGGGGGGGGGGGGGGGGGGGGGGGGGGGGGGGGGGGGGGGGGGGGGGGGGGGGGGGGGGGGGGGGGGGGGGGGGGGGGGGGGGGGGGGGGGGGGGGGGGGGGGGGGGGGGGGGGGGGGGGGGGGGGGGGGGGGGGGGGGGGGGGGGGGGGGGGGGGGGGGGGGGGGGGGGGGGGGGGGGGGTGGGGGGGGGGGGGGGGGGGGGGGGGGGGGGGGGGGGGGGGGGGGGGGGGGGGGGGGGGGGGGGGGGGGGGGGGGGGGGGGGGGGGGGGGGGGGGGGGGGGGGGGGGGGGGGGGGGGGGGGGGGGGGGGGGGGGGGGGGGGGGGGGGGGGGGGGGGGGGGGGGGGGGGGGGGGGGGGGGGGGGGGGGGGGGGGGGGGGGGGGGGGGGGTGGGGGGGGGGGGGGGGGGGGGGGGGGGGGGGGGGGGGGGGGGGGGGGGGGGGGGGGGGGGGGGGGGGGGGGGGGGGGGGGGGGGGGGGGGGGGGGGGGGGGGGGGGGGGGGGGGGGGGGGGGGGGGGGGGGGGGGGGGGGGTGGGGGGGGGGGGGGGGGGGGGGGGGGGGGGGGGGGGGGGGGGGGGGGGGGGGGGGGGTGGGGGGGGGGGGGGGGGGGGGGGGGGGGGGGGGGGGGGGGGGGGGGGGGGGGGGGGGGGGGGGGGGGGGGGGGGGGGGGGGGTGGGGGGGGGGGGGGGGGGGGGGGGGGGGGGGGGGGGGGGGGGGGTGGGGGGGGGGGGGGGGGGGGGGGGGTGGGGGGGGGGGGGGGGGGGGGGGGGGGGGGGGGGGGGGGGGGGGGGGGGGGGGGGGGGGGGGGGGGGGGGGGGGGGGGGGGGGGGGGGGTGGGGGGGGGGGGGGGGGGGGGGGGGGGGGGGGGGGGGTGGGGGGGGGGGGGGGGGGGGGGGGGGGGGGGGGGGGGGGGGGGGGGGGGGGGGGGGGGGGGGGGGGGGGGGGGGGGGGGGGGGGGGGGGGGGGGGGGGGGGGGGGGGGGGGGGGGGGGGGGGGTGGGGGGGGGGGGGGGGGGGGGGGGGGGGGGGGGGGGGGGGGGGGGGGGGGGGGGGGGGGGGGGGGGGGGGGGGGGGGGGGGGGGGGGGGGGGGGGGGGGTGGGGGGGGGGGGGGGGGGGGGGGGGGGGGGGGGGGGGGGGGGGGGGGGGGGGGGGGGGGGGGGGGGGGGGGGGGGTGGGGGGGGGGGGGGGGGGGGGGGGGGGGGGGGGGGGGGGGGGGGGGGGGGGGGGGGGGGGGGGGGGGGGGGGGGGGGGGGGGGGTGGGGGGGGGGGGGGGGGGGGGGGGGGGGGGGGGGGGGGGGGGGGGGGGGGGGGGGGGGGGGGGGGGGGGGGGGGGGGGGGGGGGGGGGGGGGGGGGGGGGGGGGGGGGGGGGGGGGGGGGGGGGGGGGGGGGGGGGGGGGGGGGGGGGGGGGGGGGGGGGGGGGGGGGGGGGGGGGGGGGGGGGGGGGGGGGGGGGGGGGGGGGGGGGGGGGGGGGGGGGGGGGGGGGGGGGGGGGGGGGGGGGGGGGGGGGGGGGGGTGGGGGGGGGGGGGGGGGGGGGGGGGGGGGGGGGGGGGGGGGGGGGGGGGGGGGGGGGGGGGGGGGGTGGGGGGGGGGGGGGGGGGGGGGGGGGGGGGGGGGGGGGGGGGGGGGGGGGGGGGGGGGGGGGGGGGGGGGGGGGGTGGGGGGGGGGGGGGGGGGGGGGGGGGGGGGGGGGGGGGGGGGGGGGGGGGGGGGGGGGGGGGGGGGGGGGGGGGGGGGGGGGGGGGGGGGGGGGGGGGGGGGGGGGGGGGGGGGGGGGGGGGGGGGGGGGGGGGGGGGGGGTGGGTGGGGGGGGGTGGGGGTGGGAGGGGGGGTGTGGGGGGGGGGTGGGGTGGGGGGGGGGGGGGGGGTGGGGGGGGGTGGGGGTGGCGGGGTGGGGGGGGGGGGGGTGGGGGGGGGTGGGGGTGAGTGGTGTGTGGGGGAGCGACGGGGTGGGTGGGGGGGGTGGTGTGGGTGGGGGGGGGTGGTGTGGGTGGGGGGGGGGGGGGGGGTGGGTGGGGGTGGGGGGGGGTGAGTGTAGGGGGGGGGGGGGTGGGTGGGGGGGGTGGGGGGGAGGGTGGTGCGGGGGGGGGGGGGTGTGGGGGGGTGGCGGGGGGGGGGGGGGGGGGGGTGGGGGGGGGTGGGAGGGTGGTGTGGGGGGGTGGGGGGGTAGGTGGGGGGGGGGGGTTGGGGGGGTTGGGGTTGGTGGGGGTTGTGAGGTGGTTTTTTTTTGTGTTGTGTTGTGTATTGTTTTGTTTTTTTTAGGTTGTGTGAGTGTTTGGGTTGTTGTTTTATTGTTTTTGTTTTTGGTTTTTGTTTTTTTTTTTTTTTGTTTTGTTGTTGTTTTGTTTTTTGTTTGGTGTTTGTTTTTTTGATTTTGTTTTTTTTTTGTTTTTTTTTTTTTTGTTTTTTTATTTGTTGTTGTTTTTTGTGGTGTTGGTTGGTGTTTTTGTTGGTGTGTGTTGTTGTTTTGTAGGTGTTGGTTTTTGTTTGTGGTTTGTTGTTGTTTGTTTTGTTTTTTTTTTGTTGTGGGTGTTGTTGTTTTTTGTGTGTTTTGTGGTTGTTTGGTGTGGTTTGTTTTTGTGTTGTGTGGGTTGTTTTTGTGTTTGTTTGGTGTTTTGTTGTTTGTTGTGTTTTGGTTTTGTTTTTTTTTGTGTGTTGTTTTTGTTTTGTTTTTTGTTTTTGTTTTGTGTGTGTGTTTTTTTGTTTTTGTTTTTTGTTTTTGTTTTTGTGTTTTTGTTTCTTTGTTTTTTGTTGTGTTTTGTTTTTTTGTTGTTTTTTTTTTTTTTTTTGTTTTGTTTTTTTTTGTTTGGGTTTTGTTTGTTTGTGGTTGTGTTTTGTTTGTTTGTTTGTTTTTGTTTTTTTTATTTTTTTTTTTTTTTGTTTTTTTTTTTTTTTTTTTTTTTTTTGTTTTTTTTTTTTTTTTTTTTTTTTTTTTTTTTTTTTTTTTTTTTTTTTTTTTTTTTTTATTTTTTTTTTTTTTTTTTTTGTTTTTTTTTTTTTTTTTTTTTTTTTTTTTTTTTTTTTTTTTTTTTTTTTTTTTTATGTGCCTTATTTGTTATTTTGTTTTATTTTTTGT
Source organism: Himalopsyche anomala (assembly GCA_031772345.1). Classification (NCBI taxonomy): domain Eukaryota; kingdom Metazoa; phylum Arthropoda; class Insecta; order Trichoptera; family Rhyacophilidae; genus Himalopsyche; species Himalopsyche anomala. The sequence continues at coordinate 3,244,685 of CM062828.1, forward strand.
ATATTATTTGTTTTTTTTTATATTCACGTTTACGTTCCGATTCTCGATTGAAAGCGTCGTTCATTCCTCGATCTGGCGACGCATCATGCAGCGCATGAGGTAACACATATCTTCGATCAAAAGCAACGCCTGGTTATGTATCTCCTCATTCACCTCGAGATCGGGATTCCCTGAACTGACGCAAATTCGGTGTAAAGTGTCTTCGGACATGTCATACTTGTACTTTTTCCACAATTCACGTGGATTCGATGGGAAGCGTGTCAAAAAAATGATAGCAAATAATGTGCGTATCTGACTTGGAGACGCAGAAACAATTGCTTCAGCGATTGTCATGTCCCAATGAGTTTAGTTTTCAAGCAAATTGAGCTATTGACATGCGGCACGAAATGTTTGGAATACGACGCCATTGACAGTTCGAAATGATTCGAAATGTCGACCCGAAGGGAATTATTGTTTTTTTTTCAGATTTTTCATGTTCACAGAACTGAAAGACTCTTAGAAAACCATTCCGAGCACTCTTAATGATTGGTTTAGAAATACTTGGCATAGCTAATACCTCTTTATTTCACTGTATTTTAAATAATAAAATTACATCTTCACAATGTTGACAAACGACTACTTTTGTTTGACAGTAACTGTCAAACAAAGACTATTAAATTTAGGTAGGATAAATTTGTTCTCTATGCATGTCACCAACATAATGACAGGGATCTTTTCAAAATTATTCAAATAATACTTTTTTATAATTTTACGAAAGTTCATTCTAAATTTTCATATATTTTATATTAACAAATGATATAAATTCTCATTATAACAAAGAACGCAACATTTTCTAAATCTTCAATATTATATTTATGAGATTATCTTTCATTAGAAAAAAAAATATTATTTTTTTGTTTAATGTTCCACACATACCAACAGTTATACATTCAATCCTGTTTTTATGCGGTAGATGCGTTCCACGAAATATCGCAACAAAAAAAATCGCATAAAAAAACTTGACTTCCATACAAAAATTGGGGTGCGTTACTTAAATTGTAAAATCCGCATAACTTTGAAACAGCGAGTTAAAATATACACTAAATCGCAAAGTATATGAAAATAAGGGGAAAACCACGGCGTAAAAATATTAAAAAATAATCACTGTATGAAAATTCTATGTGTGTTTTAAAGCATGTGGTTCTAAATCACTCTTTTTCGGAAGAAATAGTATGCGCATCAATTTCATAAAACTATGGCTGTTTTCTAACAATGAAATTAGTGATCAGAGTTTGTTCAGATTTTCTTTTTCGATAATCAATTGGTTATGCAGTTTGTTATACCCATATATATATATTTTAAAGTTATCGTTGAAACTTGAATGCGCGATCAGAATTTGAATCATTTAGAAAGAAATGATCTTCTAATTTACTGAAAAGTTGGATACCTTCTTCAATTATTTTTGCAGTGAAGAAACTGGAATTTCTTTCAGTTCGTCATTGTTTTCTGGTTTTTTGTAAATAATTAAATTTAAATTATGAACACCTTCGTCACTTATAGCTTTATCTGTAAGTAATTCGTCGATATAATTTTCGCTAAAGGTATCAAACCTTTCTTCGCCAAGTTATATCGTAAAATATGGTACATCTAAAAAAATGCATTTCTAAAAAACCGCATTACTTCGAAATCGCATAAAAAAACCACATAAAAACAGGATTGACTGTATATGGGGATCAAAAATAAAATAATGATTTGATAGTATTCTATAACAATATAATATACATGAAAAGTATACTGATTTTTTTTTTACATACCTTCTGATTTTATGTACTTTCATTCGTCTTTTCACATTTCAGTATATATTTTAGCGACGGTGATGAACATGAGACATAAATTCCTAAAAGTTTTTTTTTTAAATGGATATTGAAGATTTAGTTTCGATTTAGTTTAAAGTTGGCATTCCTAACTTGATTAACAAAATGCCTCACATGAGGTAACACATGTCTTCAATCTAAATCAAAGCCTGGTTATTTATCTCTTCATTCACCTCGAGATCGGGATTTCTTGAACTGACACGAATTCGATGTAAAATGTCATCCTTGAACTTGTTCCACAGCTCACATGAATTCGATGTGAAGCATGTCAAAATCATGATAGAAAATAATGTGCGTATCTGACATGGAGATTCAGAAACAATTTCTTCAGTGATTGGCATGTCCCAATAAGTATAATTTTCAAGCAAATTGAGCTCTTGACATGCAAGTAGAAACATTCGTCATTTTTCGGATGAACTGTGTAAATGCGACCAAGAGCATCAATAGTCATTCGGGTGATCAGGAACCGCATCGCTTTGCTTTTGACGTTAAAATGTCTTCGATATAGCGTTCCAAGTGTAATAACGTGTCATCTCAGAGCAAAGCAACGTTCGTGCAAAATATTGTTGTCAAAAATTTATCATACCTAATTATAAACATAACCTTATTTCAATATTATCCGATTTTCTTTCGTTTTCATTTCATATCATCGATTTCTTTTATTCTAATCCATATTCTAAATTTAAAATTATTCATAAGCCAATCGTATGCAAAAGAAGCAAAAACAAACAAATATAGAAAACAGTGCGATCTGGTGGATTTTTCTGAAACCAGCTTACGACATTTTATCGTTTGATGAAGCTATTCGTCATTTAAAAATCTTATTCTGTATGAAGATATTTATTTTCTTTATAATTTATTTTCCGTGATATTTTTCCGATGTTTTAATGCTTATTCTGCTATTCTAGGCAAAAAGGAATTTTATAAAGCAAAGATCATTGAAATCCTTGGAGTAATTCTCGAGATATACGTGGTGTAAATAACCCGACTTTGTTTTATATATATAGATGAATATGTTGCAATAAACCAAAATGCTAATGCTCCAAATATGTTTTAATTTTAAATCGTTTAAGATATCTTCAAGGAAAATAACACTCGAAATCAACACGGTGGAAAAATAGTCAAGTAAAAAATACTTAGAGTCTATAGTTTATATTTATAGAAATGATAGTAAATTTTGATGTTATTGCGTTTTTTAATACAATGTTAATTTAGGATTTGTTAATTATTTGTATTATACAATAATATAAGTTATCATATCCTAAAATCTTCAAAAGTTATTACTCAAAGTATATTTGTGTGCGAAAGGAAAAAGGCGCTGTCTTAAAATTATTAAAATTAGTGAAATGTAATTAGTACAATACATAATATACGCGAATATGAAGTTGGAGAACCAATCAAATCAACGTTACTGAATTAGTTAATTTCACTTAGAAACATCACATTTTATATATTAGTTCATATAAATGTAAATCATTAATAAATCTCTTTTTATTTTCGCACATAGATATGTAAGGTCTATTTGGGTATAAAAAAACATGCTAACGTCATGCTCCATTTGAATAACAACGAATTAAAACCATAATTATTTTGAAGAAGAAAGTTAACTACAGCAAGTACCAGATTTTTTTTTTCATTTTATGAAAAATAATATTTTGACGCTTAAAAAGTTGAGTTGATTGTAATCATCAGTGGATAAATGGGTCAAAATGTAACAAGAGTACCTCAAAGGGATTCATAAAAAAGCGGACAGTACAACTATCTATCTACAGCGGTATAATTTTTTTACATATATTATCATATCATAATTAATCTAGATTTTAAAAAGAAATGCGTGTCAAGTTGGTTGCTCTACAAAGTCAAGAATTTTAAATTAGTTTTAGTGTGTTAATTGTAGTTCAATTACAGCTGTATATTTTTTTTTTAATACACTTAACCAGAGATGGAATAGATTTGTTCGTGAATTCAAGGTGAATACAGTTTCGTTGACATATTTTATTGTATCATAAAAATATTATTAAAAAGGGATAAAATTCTTTGCCAATACGGTGATAATATTCCGAGGTCTTTCTGGTGGTAATATAATAAAGATCGAAGTGCTTGTTTTAATTAAGTCGATCTGAAATATTATTATAATAAACATTTTTTCCTAAAATATTTTCCAAATAATAACTCTGTATACAAAACTAAAAATATGTAATAATATTTTTTTTTGGCACATCTTTTATCTCTTTTGTTAAATTTCATATTTTAATCTCTTCGGCAATTATGACAGAGGTAAATATGCCAAAAAAAAGTGTTTGAGGGACAATAAATGTCAATCGTTTTGTAATTAAAAACGTACTGTTTTTTATTTTGTCATTTTTTACGTTATATTGTGATATTAAAAAATATTTTTATTCAATTAAACTTTGGTACGAAAATAATGTACAATAATTCTATCATTTTAAGATTCCTGCTTTTTGGATGGGTTAAGAAAATTAACAATGAGCGAAAATCTTGTTCAAAACGTTTTCAAACCAAAGTTTCGTCGATATAACTTAAAATTTCAAGGCAATGCGAACTTGAATTCGATAATGCGTGACACACATTTCAAAAAGAAAGTAAGCTGATATTTCTCCCGCCGGCTAACACAACCTTTTAGGTTATGTAAAAAAACAAGCAACTTCCCAATAATAAATTAATGTAAGTATACATTTTACCGGTTCCGCTATGTTGGATTATTTTTTGGAGTTCAATGGCATGCTCAGTCACGCACTTTTTGATTGATTATTAAAGGTTACAGACATTTGCTCGTTTCATATGAAATGCCTTTCGGCAGTGACATCATTTTTTTTAGTAATTACCCCGTAACGCTTTAAGTTTTAAAAAATGATTTGTTTAATTAACGACAACAATATTTTACGTCAAAACTACAAAATGTAATCACTTCATAAAACCAAAATAAAAGATTTTGAAAAAACATTTTTTTTCATTCGCAAATGATCGCGCTCATTTCGGTGTTAATCAAACTATAACTAAATGGTAGATATATTTTTATTATTTATTTGTGTGCTATCTATATATCTACTAACTTTCCGGTTTTCTTCTCTATGGCAGAAGTTATAAAATGCAATGGGAAACTATTTAGTATCACTTTTGTTACTCCGATTACAATGTAAAATAGATGGATTTCTAATAACGATATGCAGAACAAGCTGTTAGCTAATCTCTCTCGCTAAGCTAACGCTAAATATCGCAGAGTATCATGCCTTCGAACTTCGAATATAAATTCATAAATTGATTTATGACTCAAATAAAATTCGAATAAAAATTCATAAACTGTATTTCATTTGATTTTTTAATTTGACTATTTCTGCCATGAAAGTATCGGCTTATTGCTTCTATCTAACATCTATTATCCATGGCTTAATGCTTGAATTCTAAGTAGACTGGAGAGGAGATCATTTGTTTGGGTCCCAAGAGCCTCGAAATATACCTTTATGATGGGTAAAGGCTCAAAATAATTTTTTGACTCTATTTGGCGATGGGATATTACCAATTTATCCAACTGACTTTCCCTTATTCTCACATTTGATTGCTTGATCACCCGAAGAAAAAAATACCTAACCGTTAATTTCTTTCGGCTTATACGAGGCCAAAATGAGGATTCCTCCGTTCATGAGAATGTCAAACTTAACTTTCCTGATCATTTTTTTTAAATAATAGTGAACAAAAATTGTTTGTTCTTCCAATGTGACGAACCAGCCTACCAATGGTGCTACCACTGAGGAGAGTTTTAACAATGTTTAACAGTATTGCTTCGGGTGTCAACAATTTTTTGACGAGTTGTATTTTTATGCATCAATGAAGACGTTGACAGAGCTTACTTTCAGAGCTAGCTTCCTGAACAATTTCTTCACATTTCAAAGCAATTAACTAATAATATAAAGATTTTTTTATGTACACTAGTAAATAAACAATGTCGCCTGCTGTGGCCAAGTTGGTAAGAGCTTGCTCTACCGATCACGCAAGTCTGGGTTCGATTCCCGGTCAGATCACAGTGAATTTGAGAATTATTCAATTCAAAGTTGTGATCGAAGACTGGGTGTTTGTGATGTCAATTCACATCATTTCCTCTCCTCCCATCCTTCTGATCCTTTAATAACTGGGTGTAGCAATAGCGATTAGCCAACCACTAGTCATTATTTCCGAGTCATTATTTTTTTATATAAATTTTCAGGTTGTAGAAGTTGCGGCTTTTTCTCAGCCCTGGTTGACAAAAATGTCAATATCTCTGGGAAAAAAACTTGAAGATAATTTATTCATGAATAAGCTACAAATTTCTATTAATTTTAATGTCGGTGAAATGATAACTAAAAAAAGTGAAGGCGAAAATGACACTCAGTACACTGGTCTAATTAATATAATAAATATTACTGCCCTAGTTCTGTTAAATCTTTTTTTTTTTTAATTTGGAACAAACTAATAAATCAGAATAATTGTGGCGGGGCTCACGCACTACAGCGTAAATATTCTATAGTTGATGTTCATTCCGATAAATTGTGGCTACAATAATGAGTTCACAATAACTCTTAAACGAGTTTGAGAACATCTCTATCCGCCTTCCATTTATTTCGAAATCACATATTCACTTTTTAATTATTTGTTAAATCGAAAAAATGGCATGTTATAAAAAATTCGTACATCGAGTAGTACATATAACATTTTACAAAACTCGGATCAATTTCTTTTACGACAGTTCCTATGTTGATTTCACTTTTAAAACGTTGGTTTATCTTACAGGAAACATTATATTATTTAAACCGATGGAGGGGAACCTGCGGCCTCTTGGCTACTCTGTTGCGGCCTTTTGACATGATCAAAAAATTATTCGCAAGCGTTTGGAAAAGAGCGTAATCAACTCATTATATGCTCAACAGTCGAAAAAAAGAAGGGGGGGTGTCAATGTTTTCTTTATTGCTGCCTTAAGTTGAATCAGATAAATGAATGTGGCCTTTAGAAATGAAAACGGTTCCCCATCCCTGGTTTAAGTCCACACTATGTGTCTGCACACTGGAGCGCCGTCGTCCAGGATTAGGTGACGTGTCATAAATAACATACGTCACCTAATCCTGGACGACGTCTTGCCACTGTAAAGTGCCTTAATAATGGTAGTTAGGACATTTTTTTGCGCAATAATTCAAAGGCGGATTTATGTTTTTTAGAACTTACCTTCTTCCTAATGTTAAATTAAAATTGATTGACATATCTGTTTCTAACAAGAAATTGTGAATTATTTTGAAACCAATAAATTAATCAAATTAACCCCAACAGAAATATTGCAATGAGAAACAATAGATAGAAGAATGGGTCTAGTATATAACTAATGATTAGCTATTTGCGTATTTTTTATTATGGAAAGAAAGATATTTAGAAATCCATGGCTTCGAACAGACATCCATAAATCGATCGAAGAATCAATCTTCCGGACTAGGATTAACGCCCATGGCCACCGCAAACGATGACAACCACGTTGACCACTCACCCGTAGGCCATATAATTCATAAAATATATCAGTACTATTTCGCCAAGGGTTCACTGAAAACAAAATGTATTTATTATTTTATAATATCTATCACAATTCACAAATGATCGGCCTCCAACTACAATTTAATGAAAATAAAATGTAAAATTTAACGTTTGGAAAAGTCTATAACTATTTTTAAAATTTATGTATTTTAGTTTAATTAAAAAAACAAATCCACACGACTCCACAGCCCTGATTATTATAGTATATTGATCAATAACAAAGTGACGTAATACTTGTAAAAGTGTTACCAGTCTCACATATACAGCATCCTTAGTATTTGTTCCACATTTTTTTGAAACTTGTTTCACCCAATCGCATGAACGTTCTCAGCAATATTTTTAATATCAAAAGTACAATTACATTTTCGCGTGTATACCTACCTATAGGATATAGATAAAGAAATGGCGTGACGGTTAAAATATGACTTTTAGTTCCATTTCTTGCCACAAGAGTATTATTAATATTGCAGGGCTGTGGAGTCGGAATTGGAGTTTTGTACGGAGTCAGAGTCAAAACAATCTTACGACTCGGAACGATTTTTTAAAAAAATATTCAAATGATGTTTATTCAAACCACAATAGACCATGTGCTGCCACTGCATACTAGGCTGACTAAAGATGATCTGATGATATACATATCGACTGTGGAAAGGAAAAAGGACGTAACCCTCAGTTTTTCTAAAACACCTTTTTTTCGATAATCACAATGTATACCATTTGACACACGTTCTATCAAAAGGATGGAAGCTGAAAATGCCGAATTGGTATCTAAATTTAGCTTTTATGTTTGAAAAAGATGACCTTGTAAAAAGTTAAAACCAAGAAAAAAGACTGAAATAAAGGTTTAACCTAGACAATTTCTTTAATTAATATTAGGTTATGTCAATTAAACACTAGTTTAGAAGTCTCCGTGCACTTCAAGGTTGTGTATAATTCATAATTTGCATATGGCCCAAAATCATCAAAACACGTTTTTGGCGCCTCCTGTAAAATTTGATGTGTGTGGGTTACGTCCTTTTTCCTTTCCACAGTCGATATATAATATATAAGTCAAAATAAAATGTTTGAATAATTTCTTTGGAGTCGGAGTTGAAATAGTTTTTTTTATTTTAAAGCTGGAGTTGTTTTTTTTATCCGACTCCACAGCTGGTATGGCTACTAGCAAGTAACAAAGGCATCGATCGACCTTGAAAAAATATTTTTTTCAATCAATAGATGCAACATCAAAGAGCTAAAAATTCTTCAGCTTGAGAGCTGATATTTCAGTAGAAAATCTGTTTTCATTCCATAGAAAGTTTTTTCGAAATTTGCTTCAATAAAAAAATCAGCTTTTTCACTTTAAATGTTTCGTCGAATACAAAAAGTCACGTGACAAAATATTTGCTTGGCTCATTTGATGAATTCATTGTGAATCTCAAAATTCTACTGTAAAAATACAACACATAAATTAAATTGATTATCAATAGTTTATTTTAGTTTTTTTACGTTTTTCTCAAAATGGCTTCCGTGGTAGATTTTTGTCTTTGTTTTTGACCTCTTCAATGATAGTAACACTGATTTGATTAAACATTTTCCATCATTATAATATTATGTTTTTTTGAAAAGATATTTTTATTATTTACTTTAAATATCAATATTCCAATGAATACTTGTTGATGACCATTAAGTCTTTCTTTCAATTAACCTAAAAAATCATTATTTTAATTTGAAGTTGTCACCGCCACAATACCTTCGTAAACTATAATCACTTTCCTACCAGCATAGTTCGGCAAATAGTGTGTCTCGAATTACTCGTATTAAAATAAACACACATAATTTAATATATGAACGGATTATTATAATACTGATTTTGTTTTAAGCAAAAAATACCAATCATACCAAGTTTGACAGTTTCCAATACAACAATCAAAATCTGTAATGAAATAAATATAATGTTCCAAATTTGAACTCGCAATCTGTCTTCAAAACAAAACATCGAAACTTATTCCGAAATATGACAAAATTAAGAGCGCAGTTTGATATTATGTTTTATTAGGTAGGTAGGTTTAATAATAATAATAGATATACACATTTTAATTATTTTTGGAGCAATATATCAATGACCTTGTAATTTAGGCGGCTAAAAATATTTTACTACATTAAGGAAAATAAATTTACTGTTTGCATGTGTAGCTATTGTTTGATAGACTATGTATTTTATTATAAAAAGTAATAACCTACATACTTTTTGACACGTATCTATCATATCATAGACATTAATAATGATACCATATTTTCATACACAGTTCCCTACTTATCCTAACCTTGTGCTTTTAAAAATTGAACGCTAATAAAGTAATGAAAACGATTTGCTGTGTAAAATTTATTTAATAGGTATCATATCATTTTCGGTAAACGAATCTAAGTTGCATTAAATTGCGTTACCATATAAACTGGCATTTCTTGATTATTTTTAAGACATGTTTCAATATTTCGGTTATTAGCATACATTTACGAATATTTTTCATAAGTCTGTGACACTTTTATATTATTGCGTCTCTTGAATTAAGTAATAGGATTTCAATAAATATTTAAGAAATTTAAAATATCATAATACGCATTTATGGAATCAGTTAATTTGTATACGCAACGTTATTAAACACAGATATTTTATTTTGAAGATTTTTCCGTGAGCCGTTTAATTATGTATTTAATGGATGTAGATTGCATGTAAATAAAACGTAATTTCTGACTGTGACATAAAAACTATACAAAATGAACAAAACTAAATGTTTTTAAAAAATGGTGGAAAAATTTGACGACCTCTACGTCGGGTCTTATGGAGCAACGGTTAGCCTTGTGAGCTTCCGTGTCGGATCTCACGGGTTCGAGTCTCAGTACTAAGAGCATTTCTCGATCGATTTATCGATTTCTGTTCGAAGGCATGGGTGTTTGTAATGTCTAAAAAAGCATTCCCACTTTTCCGATTCTTTAATAACTGTGCGTAGCGAGAGCGATTAGTTAATCACTAGTCCTGTCCTAGCCTTATACTTATATCCCTACTACTCCCTTTAAAGTAACTTCTGTTGAGAAACCCTAATTAGATTTTTTTTAAATTATAAAATTCATTAAAAATACAAGTGTGAAACACATAATGGAGTTATATGGTTTTGCTTTTGAATGCCTCAGTTGGTAACTGTGACACTTTGTCGACGTTCTTCACTGTTTGTACACATTGTGTAATATACAAATTTGTTTGGCCAATCGAATTTTGTCACATCTCGTACCTTTGTCGTTTTAAAACCTACCATATACATATACGTATGTATATGCCGAAATGCGGAAATAGTCTTTCACTGTCGCAATACTTTTAATCGATAACAGCTTTTGAGGTCAAAAAAGTAACAAACCAATCCCTTACTATGCATTATTTTATTGAGTCAATAGACGTTTTGACACAAGCAGTTGCTTCCTCAAATTCTAAAATATGTCACAAATGTTTACATTCAAATTATATCAGCAGTGTGGATATTACGAAAATCAATAATATGTTTGACATTTCATTTTATTTCAATAATTGTTGCTTAAATTTTTTCGCATATTGGCAACATCCAAACGACTCTTGGGATTTCAAAAATCGAACGAGTGAAAGTTCACTGTCAACCATAATTTTACTGCTTATTGATTTGCAAGGATGATAATACTCTACTCATTAGTGAATGTTTTTTTAGTTAGTATCAATTAATATAAAAATAGCTCTCTTAATTAAATATGCAACAAATTCGATTCATTTTTTATTTTAAAAAATTAGCTGTCGCTCAGTTTGCTAATTATACACTGTTTGTGAAGCATAGCTTTTGTTGCGGAAAAATCGTCCTTTACTCATTCATTGGATTCACCCACTCGTCTGCTGCTTTCGTCCGTTCATTGTAGTTGTGACAACAACGTCGTTCGCTCCATTGGCGGATCCAAGGGGGGGGCCATGGGGGCCATGGCCCCCTCCTTGGAAGAATTTATTTTCCATTTTTATAATTCATTAAAACTTTATTTTGAAAAGGGCTCTTTAATTGTTTAGTTTACTATGTCTTATAGAATACATATTTACTTAATTATGTATTGACTATTTTTATATACACCCAATCTTTTTTTACGCTATACATTGGAGGAAGGTGGCGCGTAAAAAAACCTCACTTTCATATGATTTGATAAATCGGTTCCAAAAATCGAAATATCGCGTAAAAAAGTATCAAAAACGTATGAAAAAAAATTTTTTTCCTCAAATAAGCGCAAAAAATATTTTTTTTACGGTGCCGTCCAAAAAAATCGCGTAATTTCAAAATCGCGCAAAAAAAATCGCATAAAAAAGGCTTTCGTCTATTTTTTAATGTATTATTTATGTATTATGCTTATTTTCAAATCGAATGGCCCCCTCCTGGGACAATTTCTGGATCCGCCACTGGTTCGCTCTTTATTTATTTCATTACTTTTGTTTTCAAATTTGTTTAGCCTACCTCACTTTGTCTATTGAAAGCATTTCTATAAACCTGAAATGTAAATTTATTATTTTTATGAATTATTACTCGCCAGACGAAATATTAATATTAGCGACACAATTTTCAATATTTTCAGCCAACCCCTCTCCCCTTCCAATAGTTAAATTTTCACTTGATATATCCTATTATGCATAAAATCGTCACATTACAAAATAACGCCTCCCCTCCTAGATCGTGACATCCAGTGGTGAAGTGCTAACTAAATTGTCTAGAAAAAATGTGGAAGCACCAACCCCACGCGCCCCCGCCCCACTACACCACTGACTGACATCAGTGTCTAATGGTGCCTAATCAATTCGCAGTATAAACTTTTAAGTGTTAAAGCGGACAGGAAAATGTTAAATTTCGTTTAGCAATCAAATGAAACGGAATGTTTCAAAGCGACGTTTCGGGCAATTTTTAGTTTTTGCTTCTATTGAAATTCTGTTCAAATATTATAATATTCAATTTTAAAAAGTTCCGTATTATACATTGTACAAACGTTTATGTTCTACGATGGTGCTCAGCTTGTTAACAATTTTCTAAGTATTTACTAAATTTGCGGCGTCATATGGAGAAAGAGTAGATTTACACTCATAATACTTCCGGACATTTTTATAGGGCAATTTTTCGCACACTTAAGTGCAAGCCGTCAAATCTTGGTCAATTTTTCCCGGGACAATCCTAGCACAAAACTGAACAAAGCATAACGTTCGTAACGCCATGGGAAGCGTTTGTCGGACACAGATGTATGGGCGTGGTGGGTGGAGGAGAGAATTATGTAGTCGTACACAAATGACGAGCTTGGGATCAAAAATGACCAGATCCACTTTTACCTGAACAGAGAAAAACACACTTTTCTTATAATAACTTAGACAGTTTTTATTATATGGTCATATTTTGACCGTTAATTTTATGGAAACTACGAAGTTTATAGCAATGTTAAAAAATAAATTATGTTCTTTTGAATCAGTACTCCAATATAATAGTGATATCTCATTTTTTCTTAAAACCGGATATGGGCGTGTTTGATCCCAAGCTCCTCAAATGACAAAGACGTGAGTGATCAAAAAAGAGTAGTGCCTTCAATTGTGATGTAAACTTTTTCGGAGCAAACTTCCTTACCAATTTTTTTACCAATTTTTTATGCTGTCACATAAAAAAAATCATTAATCTCTTCATATTTGTTCATACAGCTCTTCATATTTTTTTTACAAATATTTAGTAGCTGTAGAAGAATTAATCCAATACTCAAATTTCTACAGAACCTTAAGAAATAAGCACATGACAATTACTGATAATTTTGAATTAATATTTTACACGTATTAAGTATAAGCAAATATCACATGTTTCTGATTATCTTAGTTCCTCGTAATGATGTCGAATAATTTCGTTGTTCTGCGATGCGTAACATAGTCAACAAAAAGCTGCTACAGTATTTTTTAAAAAGTCTTTCTCTGCTGGTATTTTTTTTCACTGCACAATTATTATTCAAATTGAAAAAATGATTTCTTAAAAAAACAAATTGTCAGGTGGTTAGAAATGCCGTAGGCCTACTTTTAAAAATAATTGGATGGACTCGTTTCGGAAAGATAAGAATAACAAGTGATCAAATTAATTTGGTTTATACAACAAAGTAGTAATTAAGAAACCCTGTATACATACGGTTAATTACTCGTACAAAGCTATGAGGTTTACATTATTTGTTTTCATAATGTGCACCAATTAAAGGTCTGCACGGGTCGAAATTTTCCAAAATTATCCGATCCGAGCACGAAAGACTCAGGCCCGACACGGTCCGTGCCCGAGTCTAATACGACACTTGTTACCCGAACCCGACCCAAAGCCCAGATTTATACTCATCAGCCCGAAAAAAACCCGTTTTTTTTTTAATTTACAACAATTTACGATTCTCTATAGTCTATATAACTGGAAATAATTAAAATCACCCTGACTGACTTATGACACGAATATAGTAAATATTTTTCTGAAGAAATAAATTCCTTACCCGGTCCCGGCCCAAGCCCTAATCTCAATTACGCTTACCCGGAACCCGAGGGCCAAGCCCGGGCCCAATATTAAAATTAGTTTATTTCTCAATCTCGCTATCTATAAGCTCAAAAGAGTATTTTTGCCCATTTCCGAAGATACAAATTCAAATAAAGTTGAAGTCTACTTAAATCCTCGCCTTAAATCCTTAATGCCTCTCAAGCAAAGCCTCACAAGTATTTTTTTCGTGCCACATATTCGTATTCACTTTTGTCTCGTCATCTGTTTGCTTTCCACTCAACTTGACGATCTTCATAATTATCATCCTTTTGTTCAAGTATCCCACCTATGCCATTAATATTATTAATTTTAACTGTAATATTATTATACTATCCATTCGGTCAGGTTCTCAATTAAATATTTTTATCATAATTACCAAACCTCCGTCTCAATATAAACAATTATTTATGTTTTTATATACATTTAAAATGTAAAAATAAACAGTCTATTTAATATAGGTATAGAATCTACCTATTTAGACACAGCTGATTTTCATAGTCTTTATTTACTATTTGAAAACGGCTAAATAAAAACGCAGATGCGAGCTAATCTGTCTGTGATGCTGGATAGCCAGCTGTCATTGTTCTTTTGTTCTGTTTACAAAAACTTTATAATTAAGACACTTCAATAATACTAGTTATATATAATTTAATAACATCGATGATCGAGTATGCCTATAACTCTGTAGGTACAACACTTATCATGTGGCCATTAAAATGGCAGCAATCTTTTGAAAATGGAAACGTAACGTATGTAATCAGTTAGTAGTCAAATTGCATTAGACAAATTAAATAACTGTTACTACACATGTAATAGACATGTGTGTTTAATTGACCAGATGATTCGTCGACGTTGCAAATTATGGCTGAATAAAAAAAATAACTGTGCTGTAAAATTGAGCCTTGATATTGACAGTCAACTTGCAATTATAAAAAAACAGCCCATGCGTATCGATGAGTGAAGTAAGAATTAGAAAAACGTTTTTAATTCCAGCTATAACAACGATCGATTTAAAAATGTGACGGTTTACATTCATTTCAAGAATGTCTGAGTAAATAATTAAAAATCCGTTTTAACTTTTATTTATTTAATATTTATACATGTCACAAAAATTTATAGGCTTATTAGTGATATAATAACAACTTAGTAAAAAATGGCGTTTAATAAGGAAGCCTATCGAGTAAATTCCGGCAAAATTGTAGTGCTTTTTTAAGCTCACTAGCGTCCACGTGGACTATTTCCACATCCGAAGCAATGCCGCTGTACAATGTTCAAGCTCTTCCCAGTGCCTTCAGCATGTATAGACTGTTTCTACAGATCGAAAAAAGAAACAATTTATTTCCATGATTCATCAGAAACATAAAATTAGACATTCAAGAATAGCAGAATTTTCATATTGGCTCATTCTCGTATGAGCCGAAAGAAATAAGTATGTTGCCAGTGACATTTCTTTTCAACCGGAGCAGAGTCATATTTCCTATGCCTAGGTCAGGGGCGGGGAAACTTTTCATTTCTAAAGGCTACATTCATTTATCTGATTCAACATAAGACCGCAGTAAAGAAAATGTTTACCCCCCCGCCTTTTTTTCGACTGTCGAACATATAATGGGTTAATAACGTTCTTTTTCCAAACGCTCGCATATAATTTTTTGATCAAAGTGAACATTTTGATCAAGTCAAAAGACTGCAGGTTCCTCTCCACTGTTCTAGGTTATTCCACCTGTGAGGCCTCGCCAGTAACATTGTGGCCTCTCAGAAAATTAAGGCCTCTCAGTAAAAAATGACTTCAAACCGATCGAATACGTATTTTAAATGTATTAGCTAAATTCTTGAACAATAGCATGAGGACTGTTTCGTATATGTTTTATTCATGTACTGCAATAAAACAATTTACGCATCAAGTTATTTATTTATTGTATGTCAAAATTTAAAAAATACCTATAGTTTCTATCGGCTTGTGACGCTAACCTGTAGCCAGTTGTCTTCTACGTTAATACGGTCCTGGACTCGAGCATGCCTTAAAAAAAGTAGGTGTAATGAATCTGTTGATAATATTTATACACCCTTAAATAATGTAATCATTATGTCGCAGCTATTTTGGCGACATGGATATCAAAACGTCTAATTATTATAGAACAGTAGAGCTAAGATAATACTTTGCTTTTTTTAACTTGTTATTCATTAATTGTGCTCATTTCATGTATCCATACATTAAATTGTACTTCTGTAATAAAAATTAGTTTCGTATGTTAATCTTTATTTACATAAAATTGTCCTACTTTACTACGATATCAATCGTTGTAATATCTTAAAGTTTAAGATTATTTTAATTATAAAGCGAATCAATTAAGTTTTAAATGAATCCGTATACTCATTGAAATCTTAATTTATGTCTCAATGCATATGAATATTATGTACTGTTTGTGTATTTTGACTTTTAGCGGCAGTGTTGTCTCAAAATTTCAAAAGGTGAAACCACTAAATACTCAGGTCAATCGTTGGTAATCAAAATTAATTAAACAGGATGTTATTGGAAGTAATAAAATATTTGACACTATTGTATTATGTGTGCGAACCAACTTTCACAATTATACTCAAGCACATGCTTTCTTCATAGAAAGAAAGATGACTGTGTCATTCAAATAGAAATGACTTTGTTATGTATTGTACGTGCTCATGCGGGTACCTTTATAATAGAACAGCGCTCACCAAATATTGGTTCGTATGATAACATTAATAAAATCCTCTGCTAAGCCTCGATTACATTTTTCATAACAGTCCAAAAATCGTTAACATCAACATGGGCACAGCATATTGGTTTGGTCTTTTCGCAACGACCTTCTTCTCTAACCTACATATAATACTCCCCATATTTAGCAAAAAAGTCTTGGCCTGCTTCCTTCTTGTGGCCTTTATCTAACGTTTTAATAAATTGCAAGATAATGATTCTTATTCATGCTCAGCCAAACGGTTGCATGATTCAGCAAATGCAGCATCCCGATTTTGATTCATTGAACTTCGCTGGCATAATCATGTTATAGTAAAATCGTATAACTCATCGGTATGTCGTCCTATACGTGTTTTTCATTTTGTAATGTTAATATGGAGGTTGCAAATCTTAGAATTGAAGATATTTTTGACTCCGAATATTTTTAATAACCACATCCTCTGACAATGTGGAGAAGCATGAGCATTCCGAATAGGGAAACCAATGACACTTTTTACGAGAACTGTTTTTAACTCAGTTGAATAATGGTAATAATAGTGGGTCGGGGCTCTATACGAATAGTTTAATATTTTGTTGGGAGATGGATTAGAATGAATGAAAATATCACAGAAATTCACACTTGAAACATTTTCCATTGCAGTTTGTATTTACCTCCACAGTACTAATAAAAGAAAAACCATAATGCCACTTTTTAAATGGCGTATAACGGCTACAAGCCATAGATTGACTACTTTAGTTCCGACTTCTGCCGGCGGCTAAGTTATAGGTAATGATAGGTCAGTATGAAATGTATGACAGAAAGTTTGAGAAACACACAATAATCGTTCATATCGTGGCAGGTACCGTTCGCTCGACGCAAGTCTACAAACATTGTCACTCAGTGCATGATTTCACAACAGATAATATTTGTTTATTTCAATACGAATGATAAATAAGTGCATGCTTAATGGAATTATTGTTTTCAATAGAGTCGAAGTATTATGTTGTTAAATAGATATATTTTAACTAACTTTCTCTTCACATCTTTAATAAATGTTTGAATAAATAATAGTAAATAAATTGACCATGGAAACTGTCGTAGGCTTCCATCAACGGTAGTAACTATGGACTGGCGGATAAGACTATCGCCCTGGACGCCGAGGCGCTGTAGGGCCATAGAGGGCGCCAAAACGATACTATGACTTGTTAGAAAAATACGAAATACTGGAATTTCAGCCAATAGAAACCCTAAGTGCCAAAAGGCCTCGTTACGGCCCTTCTCCCATTCTACTTAGCCTCGCGTCAAGGGTTTGAGATTCTTAATGGTTCTTTGATGTATATCTGTAGTGTTTTAAGCCAAATTTGTTCCTGATACCGAAACATATTAGTTAACGATTAGCATTTTACTAAAAAAGACTATTAGCAAGTTCTTGTTCAAATGCGGATGATATTCATAATATATTATCGTCTATATTTTATAATAATGGATAAGGCATTGTAAGATTCTGTGTGAAGACAGCGTACATTAGAGGTCTGCACGGGACTGGACCTGGCCGTCGGGCCCCTACCTGGCCCGGATTTGAGCTCAGTTCGGGCCAGGCCCAGATAAGGAATTTATTTCTTCAAAAAAATATTTCAGACTCTGTTCGTGTCATAAGCCAGCCATGCGACAATATTATTCGCAACGAAAAGTTAATAGCCTAAATAATCGGTTCGATGTTGTTATGCATATCGTTCAAAACAATAGGTATAGGCTAAAATAAATAATAAAATTGTAATCCTTAATCTGTAGCGCTTAATCTGAAACAATTATTTCATTATTTA
Source organism: Himalopsyche anomala (assembly GCA_031772345.1). Taxonomy (NCBI): domain Eukaryota; kingdom Metazoa; phylum Arthropoda; class Insecta; order Trichoptera; family Rhyacophilidae; genus Himalopsyche; species Himalopsyche anomala. Next base: position 3,263,200 of record CM062828.1, read on the forward strand.
GGAATGACCAATAGGTACCATATTGTTCGTTCGATTAACGTTCGTTGTAAATATTACTCAGTACCTATATTTCATTAGTTTAAGTCGGTATATTGTTATAAATTTGTACAAAAACAGGTTTTTTTCGGGCTGAGGAATATAAATGTGGGCTACTGGTCGGGTTAGGGTTACAAGTGTGGTAATAGACTCGGGGTCGGGCTTGAGTATTTCGGACTCGGATAGGGTAATTTTGTAAAATTTCGGCCAGTGCAGACCTCTAGCGTAAATGTACATATATGCAAATGCATTCAAAATGATTAATGGGCATGCCTATGACATAGATACGTGTTTGTTCACATCTACTTTGAATTGAATTGTAAAGCTGTCTGCCAAAATTGTAGAAAGCAATGAATCTTTTCTAGTAAAGAGTACAATCGGCATCAAACTGTAACTAGATCAAAGATCCTTAATCGTCCCAGAAAATAGCAAAACCCATTACCATTTTTTTATAATAATAATTGTATATATTATATTTATATTTCTGAAAAGGATAAATATTTTTTTTATCTTAAAAAGAAAGTAAAATATATGTATATAGCCGAATTAAAAATTCTAGTGACATTCACTAAAATCAGTTGCGGATCACCCCATAAACACAGGAGGCGCGCAATTAGGGGCTCCAAATTTTTGGGTTCTCAAAAATAGTACATATTATAAAAAGTACATATATTTTAAATTTAGTTTTCAATATTTATTCTTATTTTGCGTTTACTTGTGCAACGCTTTTATGGTATTCGAATAACAGGGCCTCGAAAATGTGTTGCGCCTGGGTCCTCCCAAGTGCGTAATCCGCCACTGTCTAAACCAGCCATACTCAACCTGCGGCCCAATCAGCTTTTATGTGCGGCCCAAAATAATTATAGTCTCCAATTACTTGATCTCTTTTGACTCAATATCAAAATTCACATTCATTTTTAAGTAAACTATTTAAGATTTTGGATGCATTGGTATTTTTTTGTACTTTTTACGTATTTTTTATTTGTTTCATTTTTATTTTTTACTTTGAAAAATACATGAATACATAAATGTATACATATGTATATATTTACATAAAATAAAAAAAGTTTTATTTTGACATCATAATACATCCATATGTATGCAGTATAGTATGTGTTATATTTAGAGTTTACTATAAATATGTTGCGGCCCACGTAGAGAAGCAAAAATTGGAATGCGGCCTGAAGGAAAAAAAGATTGAGTATGGCTGGTCTAAACGTTCTATTGAATACACAATTAGTACTTTATATGAATTTGAAAAAGGTATTACATACTGAAAAAATATAAAAAGCAAAAACAAAGAAAGAAATGGATACTTTTGTACATTATTTTCTATCTTCATTTTTTGTTTACTTAACTTAATGTGCTTTCTTAAACTTTCCACGTATGTACTTTTATAATAATTTAAAAAAATGTGGCGAGTATATAGCGACATATATTTATTAAAGGATTGCTCAGCGATTATTTCCAAACGTTCGTATAATTGATAAAGACTAGTTCTTTATTTTTTTAATGCAATCTAGATGATAATCGGATTTTCTAATTATTCCATATTAATATATTGTAATAAAATATATTTGTAAAAAATAAACAGGGAGCCAGTGGGGTGTATTTTTTTCAATAAAAAATCGCATTTCAACCAAAATCCACTAATTATTTTTGTTTTTTTTAAACGTTAGCAAAATCAAATACATCAATAACGACATTTTTTTCCAGTTTTTATTGAACAATACCTAATTAAATGTTAAAATAGTATATGCCAAATGGATATGGAAATTTAAAAATAAATAAAAACTCAATGTGATTATCACATACATTATTTACATTATTTGATTTTGTTAACGTTTAATATATTTTTATAATAGTGTGTGTTTTTAATGAAAAAATAGGAGATCCCTGCTTAAGCACGCCACTGGCTCCCTGTTCATTTTTTACAAATAAAATTTATGACAATATGATAATAAGGAATGCTTTAGTCAACTGGAATGATTTGCAAATTGTATTAAGATATATTCTATCAATTAAACGAATTTTTGTATTTTCATAATTTGTCTTATTTATAGTCAACTGATAGTGGGATAGTATAATAAGGAATACCTTTATCAACCGATAAGTTTTGAAATTTCTATTCAACTTAATTCATTTAATAATAATTCATATAAATAGATGTCGTTGTAAGAAATTAGATAATAGCATGTAGTACCGAATTTCGCTATTATCTTTATAAAATGTAATACCTACCTACTAACCTAACAATTTTTTTTTGATTATAAATGTTTATAGTGCCATCTATGATATACTTTTAAAAAAAAAGTTAGTCTACTATTATAACTAATAGTACACTAATTTTTTTTTAAAGTATATCATAGGTGGCATTATAAACATTTATAATCAAATAAATTTTGTTTTAAAAATAAATCATGACTGGGAAGCAGGTAGAATAAAAATTATTTAAAAGAATATATCAAGTTTTTCGTAGAGCTATAAAATAAATATCTTCGAACACCTATGATAAAATAAATTAGAATAAGAACTTATGAAAGAGGTCAGTGATAAAGCAGATATCTTCAATAGACCCAACAGTTTCATGTAAATGTTTATAGATGTCACTCACTGGAAAAAATAGCGCTCAATTATTTAAAATTATTCTCTTTAATCTCAATCGGACTTGTCGTCATCAAAATAAACTGTACAAAAACAAATAAACTGTAATTGTAATCTCAGATATTGAAATTCATGAAAACTATAGCAAATTATTTTAGATTAACATTGAGAATACCGATTATTTTAAGGTTAACATATTACCACACCTTCCAAAATGGAATTACATATTTATTCAGAAAAAAAGCATAACTTAGAGTGAATTAAGTATACCTACATAGTTTGAGACAAATCGTCATGAGTCAACCAACCTTTTGTTTTAAATAGGAGAACCTTGATGGTAGTACCCCTAATCAACGCCAGTGGCAAAATTCAATTTATAATGTTTTTTCACGAAATTTACCTAAATAATAGGAAATACAACAAAACGTAAGAAATATTCTCATTTTTATATTACATACCCAAAATTACGCACAAAATATTAAAGTTTTAGAAAGAAAGGCAGATGTAAATTTAATCAGAGCGACCTTGATTAGAGATCGTTGACCATATCGTATGATTTTTCACATATAAATTTCAAATCACGTGATAATGTTGTGTTCTTTCTATCTCTTTTAACATATCATCCTTCTCTTACCTACTGAGCTAGTTTTTCGGGCTTAATTCTTTCGGGGCAGTGCTAGTTAAACGGTGAATAATTAAATTAATATTTTCTTTTGTCAGTTATAACGGAAGGGTTAGTAAGAACACTGTTTGTTTTTTTATACCATACAAATTCTATATGAAATCTGCAACTTTCCCATTATTAATAAAATCAAGACTATCAATATTATAAACGATTTTTCGCGATTCTCGAAAACATTTGACAGTTTTTACGGTGGAAATCTCAAAATTACATCGTCGAGAATCTCATGTGAACTAAATAAATTGTCATGAAATGTAAGTTATAACACAATATGTAATTGCTTTATTTTTTTGTTTCATGACTAACTTAACAAGTAACTGCCTCAGACGAATAAATCTTAATCTTTTTAAATGTATCGATACATTACATATTATAAGAAAATAAAATAATCTGTGTATATTTAACAACGATTACGTTTCGCACACTGCCTATCGAGAAAATATCTTCGATTGTTAAACCTCATAGCTTTTCCCAACTAATCGTGTGCTATTTCATGTTAACGGTAGTCATATCTACAGATGGATTAAGTTTAATTACTTATTTTAATATTTATTTTTAATACCATGTCCGCTCCCAATGTGGAGCATATGAACTCCTAATGGAGTTTATCTCAACAGAAGTGTTTCTACAAGAACCACTTGCTACTCAGTCGCTCAACCTCTCTTTTTCCAAAGAGAGTAGGAATAGAAGGGTAGGGCTAGGACAGTGGTTAGCTAGTCGCTCCACATACGCCCCGCCCGGTTCATAGGATAGGATGCGAGGGGGGAATTGAAAAATCAATTTATAAAACTGTCCGTACTGGGATTCGAATCCGCGACCTCCGTAACCGAAGCCAACGACGTTAACCACTCGACCACACAGGCGGCATTTATTTAATTTGTCCTGTTGTTTCATTAATTAATCAACGTCATTTAATGAATACAATGACTTCGCTGGAATCAACACAAAGCTTCAAAACAGAATCAAATGTTAGCTTTTAAAATGTAATCTACACCTAATATATCTGAATTCTTGTGACTAATAATATTTTGAATTTTAAAAAAATTACTTTGATGGAAGTTTCAGATTAATATTGAAAAGCATTAATTGCTTGAGAAACAAAATGCATTTTTTTATTTGGGCGTTTTAGCTATGTTAAATTAAGAAACAATGTAGCATTTATTATGACATCATTGAGCCATACGTAATCAACATAAACACAATCTGAAAACATAACGCAATCGCTACACCTGATTTAAAATTCCGTGAATAAATACTACCGCGACAAGGCCACAAGTCAAAATCTTTGCACACATTTTGTTCCATTTTTGAAACAACTGAAGTCACCTGTATAATATATTCGGTTTCTAGTAGTGTTATGTTGCTAACATCAAAATCATTGTTAAGCTATTAAAAAATTAGCTATTTTTTTTTATTTCTGTCACTCCTGATAATTCAGGGATCTGAAGCAACCACTTTTTTGAGTTGCTCCCCTCCAGATCCCTTATTTTAATGAGGTAGACCACGCAGAAATATGAAAAGTGAAGTTATGCATCGCTTGTCAAATTTTCCCACGTATCAAATGATGCCAAGGTTAAAAAACCCATCAAATATTGAATTAATCGTAAGCTGAAATTATATTTTTAAAAAAGTTTAATTTTTAAATTTTGAATAAAACTAAAATATAAACATATATCGGGGCAGTGGGGCACAACAAATTTCCGTGCTCCGGCTAAAAACTTGTTGCTCCACTACTAGCGCTATGATTTACTCATTAGCAGTGGCTGCCGATCAATGTGGCTTTGGATCAATGCACCCCTTGTATATGCAGGGGCAGTTATATTTCATGAAATAATATTCAAACATAACATTTATACCCCTCCCCCGCCCGGCCCACCCTAGCCGCCTGTGTGGTCGAGTGGTCAACGTCGTTGGCTACCGCTACGGAGGAGACGGGTTCGAATCCCAGTACGGGCAGTTTTATAAATTGATTTTTCAATCGATTTATGAATTTCTGTTCAAAGGCATGGATGTATGTGATGTCTTGAATTCCCCCCTCCCATTCATCCTATCCTATGAACGGGGCGTATCGAGAGCGATTAGCTAACCACTAGTCCTGTCCTAGCCCTTTCCTTCTATTCCTACTCTCTTTGGAAGAAGAGAGGTTGAGCAACTGAGTAACAAGCAGTTCTCGTAGAAACACTTATGTTGAGATAAACTCCATTAGGAGTCCATTTGCTCCATATTGGGAGTGGACATGGTAAAAAAAAACCATTTATACCATTCACTCATTTTTAATTATTCATGTATTTATTGTCTATATATTTATTTTATTATAGACAATTTTTAATATTTATTATAGACAATAAATAATTTGAGGTTAATTCTTTAAAAATAAAATTTTCATTGGTAAGAAAAAAAAATATTATTTAGAAAAATTTGTATTTTTGTTTTCTTAAAAAAAAAATATAATTTTATTCTTACTTGCAACTTGTAATTGATGATGCTACAAACTTTACACCAGTGGTCGTCAAACGGTCGCTCGCGGCTTCATTTTCGGCAGCTCATGTAGGTATTTTATAATTTGTTCAAAACGAAAGCATTGTTTTGTTCTATCTACTTATGAGAATCAGCGTTTTCCACCATGTAGGTGGTTAAAAGTTAATATAGAAAGAGACTCACAGATGCACATCTTGAAAAATGCATTCGGATGGGAGTGACAAGGTACTCACCGAGTATTGGAAAAAAAATTTGAAGGAAAGTGGACGCCACTCTTTTCACTAATTATTTTTAGTTTTACTCACGCTTATTTCAAGATATTATTTTGTTTATACATAAATAATTAAAGAACTCGTCCTCGAAGAAGATGTCCTCGTTTATTTTAAGCAATATAATAATATTATGTATGGTAAGATAAAGGATATTGACAAAAACATATTAAAATGTAATATGCACATATAAGTAGCTCACAAGAAAATTTCAATTTATGAAAGTATTATAGTTCACATCCTTTTTTTAGCTTAGAGACCACTGCTTTACACTTTAGATAAGACAGACGAGTAAAGCAAATTTGTAGACAATAAATTATGAATATGTACGTATTTTTCATCGCCAACTGGTTACTTATTCCTGAAAGTTAATTCAAACGAGTATTGTCATACCTATTTTTCGTGTCTCACAGGACTCAATTTTGAATATTTGAATTAGCCAATGTAGTGTTTTCGTTTTGTTCTCTGTAATTCAAGTAAGTAGGTTCTAAATAACTTTTTTATTACTTACCAGTGGCGGTTCCTGACCTAAAATCTTGGGTGGGCTAGAGAAAAGCATATTTCTACTTCACCTTATACATTAATCTACAAGCAAATTAACAAATACTACGATACTACTGCAATGCATAAATTATTATATAATAAAATCAATGCTAATGTAACTAAGAAATAATAGAATAATAACACGGAATCCTTTAATTCGTCTCTTTCAAAGTGAAATAACAAGTACCTACTAAAAGCAATACAGAACTGTCACACTGAAAGTCAATACCTGTCACTTTCATACAATACAACGATATTGGTTTTGTGTTTCAATGCATAAGTATGTGTAATGGGCTGAATCAGTTCAGCCCCCAACGATCAACAGAAGTTTTTTTCAGATTGAAACACAATCCTTTGTGTTTGATGACGTTTCCGTACATACAAATATAAAAAAAATCTAATCGTGCTTGATTGCGCCCCAGTGTAAAGAAAAATTTCATGATATTGTCTGTGGTTACGGTCTAATCACATTATAGCCCCTGAGTGGTGTTGCCAGAGTGACGTTGCCTTTTCCCTGTGAAGTATTTATAGGGTTATTGTGCCGGCTCAGTTTAAAATTGTAATACAAAACACAATCGGGAATATGATTGTAGGTAGACGTAACATTGTCTTATATTGACAGAGGATAATTAAAACAAAGATATTAAGTATATTCATTTGGGAAAGGTTAGTTACGCTTATAAATGTATTTATTTTGTTCAGCGGCCGAATTGCTGTTCATTTTTATTCAGCCATCTAAAGTTTTGGGTGAAAAATGCAGGTCGGGCTTAGCCCACCTAGCCCAGTACCTAGAACCGCCACACATACTTACCTAATATCTTATATTATAAATATGTATAGGAAAGAGAACATGCAAAAATATTGTGCTCGCATAATATCTTAACAAGCTTTTAAACACTTAGATAATTACAGTACATAGAAGCTATCTTTAATAAATATTTTTGTTTCCTAAATCACACAATTTAATTTATTCACTGTATTTATGCAAGTCAAACATCATACGTAGCCATAGCCCACGTAAACAATGGAGTTACCTACCTACTTCCCAAAATAATAAAACTCCGTCTCGCTTGTTCGTTAGGCAATATACGCCGCTCTAGCACACGTAAAGTTAGAATATTATAAAATACACCCACTTCTCAATCTGTCCCATGGCTTCAGTAATAACTTGGTTCCACTATTTCGGAGCGTGTTGCTCCAAAATTGTGGTATCGATAACAAATGATTTTAGTACACTAAAACAATAAATAAATAATTTTTATCCTACTACATATGACATTTATCACAAAACTAGATAGTTTTTTTTTTTAAATTTAATCCTTTGATGAGTATCGCCGTACCTACTATCTATCGCCATTATCATAATTTTTATTTAATTTTGTTATTTTTATAAATATGGACACTAGACTCATCTATAATCAGATAATAGACCAACAGTAGTTTTGGTGGCCACATTATATTTATTATGTGTTGCAAATTAATAAAAGGTTAACATTTGTAAACAAATTGGTAGTCATATACTATTGAGCAAAAAATACCATTTGGGATCGATTCTCTTCTTGAAATCGACGTCTGTAGAGTGTCACATGTACACAGATGAGATGAAAAAAGATTGGGGACAAAATCGCAGTAATAGCTTCTAGAAATATATTTAATAGTAATTAAGAATTTGTTTACTTTACATTTTTAACTATGCGTTTTTAATTCAGAAAACATAGTTACTTCATGAAATAAATAATAGTCTTCCCAGATTGATCCGTATCCAAAAAAATGATTTTTTTAAATATTTTTGTGTGTGGCAATACTACAAATAAGGTCAATTCCAACATAAGGTTTTTCTATATTCTTGCGCAATTAAGCTTCCCAGCAAATTGTAGTGTTTTTTTTATATGATTTAGTGAATTTTCGGTGAGAAAAAGAGTAGCATGTTGTAACGGATTTTACCAAATAATTATTTATGTAGGTGCTTTGTGTTATTTTGTGATATAAAAATCATTTTTAAATTATTGGTGGACGTAAAAATGTTCGCAGCTTCTGACGTCGGCTATCAAAAACTAAACTTTTGTGCGAAGCTCCCCCAAACAGAAAGAAACATCGAACATCTATCCTCACTTCACTCCATTATAGTATTCATTTCATTCCAGTTTTGACCGCTACCCGCGCTGAACGTCGCTTTCTTTCCTACATACGTCACTTGTGGGCGCGTAAATCGTATGTTTTTCTTAATAACAATAAAAAGTGCCTTTCTAACATAAAAATCACGTATTTTTACCGTGTTAACTCGTGTGTCATACAAGTGCTTAGATATAATACAGTTTTGACATAATATTCTGTGAAGTTTATGGAGTTTTAGGTGTTTTATACCTTGTGCAATTCAAGGTAAGATATTATATTTCATTCAGAATGGTTTCTTGTTTTTTTTCTTAGTTTTAGGAGATTCAATTGGTTTTGGAACGTAAACTGAGATGAATGTTTATTGAATCGTTTTGATTTTGCTAAATATTGTAAAATTTTCTACGTCTAAAATGGATTGATAGATTTTGTAACAACCATTCAGAGAAATTTAGAAAAAGTAATAATAATTTAGATCAGTGGCATGCGATAGGCGATTGAGGCGAAACGATGCGGCAACATACGAGGAAGGTTCTAGTAGTAGATCATATACCTATACAAAGTTTGTTATACAAAATCGAAAATCTATTTTGTGTGTAATAAAATAAACATATAAATTTTCCTACTTCGGGAACATTGCAACTCTCAACTGATTTGAAAAATGTTTTCTTGTATGCTTCTTATTAGAAAAAATATATTTTTATTTTTATTCTTAAGTGTTTAAGTAGGCATATAATAGCTCTGTTCTTCTGCGTACTTCTGACGGTTTGCTGACGGTTTGCAAACCGTCAGAAGAACAGAGGTAATATCAAATCAAATAATAATTCTATCCCCTTTCAAATCAAGTGTACAACGCAATTATGCATTTCAACTGAAGTAATCTTTTGCCGCCAATAATGAATTACATAATTTTGTTGGTATAGCATTTCTCTCGCTCCTGAATGTTGTTTGCACAATTACAATAAAATAATTGATTATTGTTGAGGTATAGTTATTTCAAATTGGTTAATGCAAACATTTAATAATGTGTACTTTTTAATCGGTATCAGTTATTTCCTTATCTTCTAAATCAGTGGTTTTCAGCCTTACCGACCTCAGCGACCCAATGATTACTTAAAATAGTTTCAGATACATAAATTTCATCTAAGAAATATATGCATAAAGAGCACTTCAGTGCCCACAGTTATTAAATTTTAATTTTTGAGCTTATAGCGACAGGTCGACCACGTTGTGTTTGACTCGGAAGTCAGAAGACAACCCTTAGCAATTCAATTTTTGAATGGTCAATATTACCTGTTTCCGATACATATTACCTACAAATGATTCTTTTAGGCGCCGTTTTAAGCGTCTCACACTTTCATACGATACCATTGACTAGATCAGTGATCACCAAACTTTTTGGGAAACGGGCTGGGTCGAGTTTTTTTAAGACTTAGGTGCCCGAATAACAAATTCTGTATTAATAAAAACACAATATTCCTTAAAAAGTCCTGATTGTTCTTAAGATAGTTCTGACGATGGCGTAAGCCGAAATAGCTATCAACCTTTAACTTTTTTAAAAACTGTAGAATTGAAATACCTTGATATTTTACCCTATTAAAATGGAGTTCTACCAAGTAAATGCCAAATCAATAAACAATATTCCTTTGTATTTTATTCCACTTTATTTAATAGACCAGGGCCGGTTTCGTTGTTCGCGTTGATAATGTTCGCAATGAGCGAAACCTTCCTTCACTTTGGGTTTTCACTACCAAATTTGAAATAAATACACAACCAATTTATGATTTTTTAAAAAAATATATTTATGATATAAATAATTTATATACAAAAATCGAAAAATTTTGGAGCACCGAATAAAAATCTTCATTTATTACAATACAATTAAAATCTAATGTTGAAATTACAATAATCACCCTTAGTCGAAATCTTAAATTATATATTTTAAGAGTAAAAATCATTTAACTTTGACAAATCGCGAGCCGAGTACTACAAGGTTCTATGTGGCCAGCTGCAGGAAAAAAGATATGGGCATTTGAAATTTTGATTGCTTGTATTTTGAAAATTGTAAATTTTTCCAAGTTTCTTTTTGATTGTATATATCAACGATGGCACTGGCATGATATAACTATTAATAAAATACTGTTAAAATATTTCTTCATAGTTAATTAGAAATACCTAAACTTCTATTAGAACCTTGTCCATCTGAAATTTAAACAAACCGCCAGTGCTACAAGGTTCTAACTGAAATTTGTATGAAAGTACAGGTGATTAAAAAAACAGTTTTACGCTTTTTATATTAAAATAAAAAGAATTGTACGGAAGATTTATAATGTGATCATTATTATTGGATAATATATTTTTAAAAAGGAGTTTTTTCCCCATAATTTGTTTGATATCAATAATGTAATAAGTTAATGTTGTAAAATGTAATAATACCACACTGCAAGAATACAAAAAATCATAATGGTAAAAAAATATCACTATTGTGATGAAAATAAAAATAATCCATCAAAATCAGATAATTCAAAAAAAATACAGAAATAAAATTATCAAAATATTAAAGATATTATTCAACATATGTACATTCACACAAGTTTTGTCACTATCGACCCCGGTTTCCCTTTTCGGGATCTTCAGGAGCTCATGTTGAAACCACAGATATCTTGCGACGCGCACATAAAACTACGGCTTATTGGAAATTTAAGCAAAAATTCGACTTAACGACGCTCAAGCTACTTTAGTTTGGCCAAAAGTTGACACTTAGAACCTTGTAGTACTCAGAAATGTCAGCAACGTATGTCAAAGAAAATTATAATATCTATGTAAGAGTGAATTATAAGACATTTATTACATATTTCTTTTTCATTTTTTAGTTAAATACATATATTGAGGCGTTACCTCGTTAGCAATATTAAAATATTGTCATTCTGAGTAATGACATCTCACATGAATCGGCAGTGTGTTCCTAAATACTTATAAACTCCTCACCGAAAAACCGGCAAATCTGACAGAGAATGGCGGAAATCCCTTCAACAAATTTATCAGTACACGTAGAGTTCGTATTTTTGAAAATGGAATGATACCGATATATCTCCGTCCTTTATTTGAATTTGAATCGATAATTAGTAATCTGAAAATCGCCTTTTTTATTTTACTTGACTTGCATTCATTCAGCAATATAGTAGATTTGGTTATTTTTGTGATACTTTTAGTATTAGTGTCGTTAACTTCTAGTATGGCAGTTTTTTTTTGTACACAAATTATTACCGGCCAACGAATCTATAAGCTTGCAATCCCTGATGCCTAATAAAAGACGTATTAGAGTATGATGATAAACCGGTTTTTAAAAAATATTACGTAACGCCATTGCTCCAATTCAAATTAAAAATAATATTCTGGCCGAGTCATTTCATTCAGTGTTTATAATTTTGGTTCATTCAATAGCTATATTATATTATATTTAAAAAAAATGATAACATTTATTACAAATTTAAAATGTGTTTTGAATGTTTTTTGGTTATTTTACGTTTTATAGGTGTATTGATATTCCCCCGTGGTAAAATTACATAACATGGTATAAAAATGACTCGCTTAACGAAATATTTAAAATTAAATGCCTAAATCATATTTTAAGATGTGTTTGCCAAGATACGAACAGTTTACATAGGTAAATTACTCCGAAAACAAATATTTAATTATCTTACGATATCCAAAAATATATAAGTATATTAAAATAATTACTAGAGCTTGCATTACTGGTAAATCGGCGAAAAATAACTTTCGGTAAATAACGGTAAATTAAAAAATTAACCGGTAATTACCAACAAATATTTTATCGCGGGTAAGGACAGATACAATCTTATTACAACAACAAAATATTGCAAATGTGCATCCGAATGTGAAGCTTTGTTTTTCAACATTAGAAACATTGAAATACCATTTTAATCAGTGTCATCTGCCATCCGTCACCAAAACGACCACACTCTGCAGCTATAATATAAGTTACATACAGATGCATTTGTTTATATTGTCTTCATTGTTGTTGTATTGTTATTCTTGTTTAATTTAAAAATCATATATTTCGGATTTGATAAAACACCAGCACTAATTGTTAGCGTGATTAAAATGTTCCGTGAAAGTACATATAAGCATTTACTAGTGTGCATTGTAAACAATATAGGACATAGTTATAAGTATTTTATAAAGATGTCATTCCCTGAAGAATAACCAGCTAATATAAATATATGCCCGCATCTTTTATTCTGAATGTTTATACACAATTGATTGTATTTGAGAAACGGTCAATAAATTACATTGATGTGGCCTTGGTAAATCTATAAAATTATTACGAGTTACGTTACAGCTAGGGATTGCATTACCGAGACCGGGATCGCGGTATTCATGGTATACCGAATATTAAAAAGCAAAAATACCGGTATTTCAGTATTGGAGACTAAACAAAAGAAAAATTTGACATACACTAATAACATTGTTCGCGATAAATTATATTTTAAATCTGCTAAGAATCGTATTGAAACGTTTCACAATCAATGAGCCGTTCAATGATGTATGTATTATATACCACGTGATAAATAAAACTTATTTTTTTAAAACCGTGTCCTCATGAAGATTTCCGCAGTTATGAGATATCGCAGTTTTAAATGAATGTACATAATTGGGGCACATCTTATTAACAGCTTAACGACCGCACGTTTTTTTTATAGATTTTAACCTGGCGACCGGGCAATTTTGCGAAAAATTCGCAAAAATTGTATTTTTACTAAATTCAATATAATTTGTAAACCAATTGAGATATCTTTACCAAATTAAATTTTCTTAGCTTCCTCCAGATACTTCGCCTATACACATATATGAGTCCGCCGGCTAGCAACCTTTGTTTTTCAAATACTCAAATACGCGCCCGCGGTCGTTAAGCTGTTAAAATAATGTAAAATATTTATATTTCAGTAAAACTGCGATATCTCATCTCATAACTGCGGAAATCTAGATAAGCTCATATGTGTATTAGACATGCGATATGAACATGATAATGGACCTTATGACAACATAAGTTTTTTTACGAGACACGTTTGTTACTCGCTTACTAAACCTCTCCTTTTTCGAATAGGTTAGGTTAGGTTAGATAGAAAAATAGGGCTAGGACAGGACTAGAAAACGGTCCCACACTGGTTATTTCGGGAAATCCGCAAATTCCTGTAATTTTTTGAAATTCGGGAATTTATGGGAAGACAAAACAATGGTATCTGGGACACAGAAAAAGACGTACACGGGTCCAAACAGGTTGAGAAACACTGCTGTTGATCACTCGACCGCGAAGCCGGCTCTTGAATATACTTACCTCGTTACGGTAGGTAGGCAGTCCTAGTAGTGTCGTCATTTTACTTAAAATATTTTATTCATTGTTATAATGATTTTGCAAAAATAAATTATCACTTTTATCTTATTAAATATGCTTGCCACCAAAATAATAAAATACATTCACTCAGAAATAAAATCACGTCAACAAAAAAAACATTTTTCTTCCACTAAATCAGTCTAATTCGACCGCAGCGGAAGATGTTTATTATGTAGTGTTTCTTCGGAGAAAGTGAAAGAATACAATTTATTTAACCAATTATTACTCTCGACGTATGAGAAAATCGCACCGTCTTTAATTCGCTTTTGTTTGTATCGAAATTCATATTGTTGTGTTCTTGAGCATTTTTTTTTTTAGAAATTTCCTCTCATCGTTGTTTAAAATAATCATTAAACCATGTATTTTAGTTATTTTTCATTTCAACGAGAAGACATTTCCTGTCGAAAGCTGTTCATCATCATTATGACAGATTTTGTAATGTCGATTTTTGTTTCGATGGATTCGGCGGTAACTTTGTGGAAGTTCATTTTAATATTAAATAAAATAACTTAGATTATTCCACGTATTGTGTTACAAACTTTGACGCGTGTTTCGCGTCTTTCAGAGGCATCCTCAGACAACTACTTTTTTTGAGTAGTTGTCTGAGGATATAGAAAAGTAGTTGTCTGAGGATGCCTCTGAAAGAGGCGAAACACTTGTCACAGTTTGTAACACAATACGTGGAATAATCTAAGTTATTTTATTTTATATCAAAAAAATTATATATTTTCGTCTGCATTAAAATAGTTATAAAAAATACAACAGAAGGGGCTATATTATTATGATTACCGAAAAGTAATCGCCGAACATTATGATTGCCATTGTTGAAGGCATAAAAGTTAATCTTTTATATCTTTCAAAATAATCATCGTTTTCAAATCACAGAAAATTGCTTGGATTTCATTTCATTGTCATAATATGATGATGGCGTTGTGTCGAGGTAACACAGGACTTGATAATAAATATCGTGTGCTGAATTTTGACAGATTTTCAAATGATCTCGAAACAGAAGGTCGTCCATGTTCCGAAATAATAAAACCCAAAAAAACTGCACTGAGTTTCCACTGCATTGCTGTCACATCATTTTCCCGATATATTTGTGTAGGTTGAATATAAAATAATATTAACACATTTAAAATGATTCATTCGCTTATCGAATATGACTAAATAATTAACACACAGTATACGAAGTCTTATAAGTTTTATGTTCGTTTGAAATATTTAAGCCGAATTTTGGTGTTATACTTTATTTTAGTTGCCATGTACCTACCCGAACTCCAAAAGCCGAGTATACAATAAGTATTATCATAGAGAAAATTCTAAAAACTTCTTGGCAACATGACAATGGTAGAAATACTTACATTGTAAGGGTTTGGCTGAATCATCCCTTCTGTACATAATATGTCGTTTTACAAGTACTATGTTGATTACATCCGTTATATTCAGATACAAATTCGTCGAGTGTTCTATATTAAAAAAGTTATAAATTACTGAAGATTTAGTTGAAAGTTTTGTGTTAAACCAAATATGTAAGAGATATTTCAGATTATATTCATTGCATGATACTGGTGGACTCAGGTACAGGAAGGGAGATAATAAAGTAGGTGAAAACCATCACAGATTGGAGTCTAAATCAGGGATGCCCAACTAAAATTACTTGGTGAGCCCAATAAAATAATAATGTCTCTGAGGGGACCACACATAAATATTTTAAAACCTTATAATAAAGTGTGTTTTTTTATATTCATAATAAACGAACAGCTCTCAATTAAAATATATTTTTTAATTCTTCTACAATACATTTTCATTTTTTTTTAAATGTATTTACCAAACTACTACTTAAATGTAAAATGTATAGAAAGTTGAAAACCTCGAAAGCGACTAGAGGTTTGCACGGGCCCGGGCCTGGCCCGCGGGCTCTTACCCGACCCGGCCCGTGGGCCGGGCTCGGGCGGGTAAGCACAATTGAGAGTCGGGCTCGGGCCGGGCCGGGCTTTGAAATTTGGAATATAATCTGAGGAAAAATATAGCAATTCGAGGATTTCAAATTCCTTTGAGAAAAAATATAGCAATTCGAGGATTTCAAATTCCTCGGCGAGCTAAAATAAGGAGTTTCGGGTCGGGTTCGGGTAACAAGTGCGGTATTAAACTCGGGCCCGGGCCGGGTCGGGCGTGAGTTTTTCGGGCTCGGACCGGGTAGTTTTGTAAAATTTTGGCCCGTGCAGACCTCTAAAAGGGACACACAAAACCTTCAGTTGGATTACAAATGTTTGGATATGTCTGTTCTAAATACACTTAACATGGTGGTTAGGGTTGTATTCAAGGCTCAAAACCGAGAGAAGCTCTCAACCAAAATAAGGCTTTTTGTCTAATATTTGTATTTCACTCAATTCTTTTTGCGAAAATGTGTTTACACAAGATACATTGTTTCTTACCGATTCATGTATTGCTCAATTGCCATTTTGTTATTTACACAGCTAATCTTTTTTTGTTTCCATCAGCTTGATACGTAATAGTGTAATATTCTGAAATATTATTTTTATGGCTGTCAAGTTTTTGTACTTAATTATAATTATGAAGTAAGTGTTATTCTTGTCACATCGTCTGATCCCCACGCCGGTGAATAATGAGCATTAAATGCTTTTAATTCTTGATATTATGTCATATCAAAGTTATAGTCTCGGTGACTCAAAACAAATTTGCTCACGTTCATTGCAATATGGCCACTTGAATAAATTTTGGTCGTTTGATTATTAAGTACTAACAGGACAAAAAAAATCGTTATTACGATACTTAGATAGTACCTATTATTTAGAGCAGTGTTTCTCAACCTTTTTGGGAGCGTGGCCCCTTTTGGGTGTCTTTATTTTTCTGTGGCCCCAATACCATTGTTTTGCCTTCTCATGAAAATCATAATTTCAAAAACCCACCTTTTTTTATAGCTCTTCCGAGATTTTCGAATCTAGAATGCCAGTAATTTATTTTATTTACGGATTTACAAAAAATAGCTGCGCGACTTCCACCATTATGCTCTTCCCTGTATCGTTTTATAAATGCCCGTGGCCCCCCTAAGCTGTGCTGTGGCTCCCCAAAACAAAAATAAATCTCCGTGGCCCTCTGGGGGGGCCACATGGCCCACCGTTGAGAAACCCTGATTTAGAGTATTCCGGTTATTTATTTTGTTTAATTCGGTTGTTGTTAATCTAATATATAATATTGGTTAACACAGACGATACTATTAGAATTTGGAAAATGATTCTTACATGATTTTGTTTTGTTGTGCAGTAATACGACTCGTATGAACAAATTAGTTAAAACGATAAGGGGCGTATTCGTTTTGAGCCTAAGTGAGTCGTTTCTCATATACTAATTTAATTTTTAGTTTGACTTTACACAAGTAGTAAGTTACGTATTTTTCTATTATTAAAAAAATCGTCTTGGAAGCTAATAGTAAAGTAATGTATGTTATGTTATTTATGTATATCTTACCCATTAGGGAATCCAATACCGGACCCTTTTGTAATCCTGGGCTTTCGGGATTCACATTTTTTTCAATCCAGGATTGATCATTCATCATAGAATCGTGAAGAAATTTGGGATTGACAGATTGTAGGTCGTATTGTAGCTCGCGCGGATTTCAATATTGTTGCATTTCTATTTCTCAATCCCGAAATTATGGGATTCAATTCCGGTATTTCAGGATCACAAAAATGGACGGGATCCGGGGATTGGAGGCCATACTAGCCATGCCATAATAGATTTAATAACTTGTCCAAAAACAATCCATACCTTTTTATTATATGTTTCTCAACCTTTTTGGGAGCGTGGCCCCTTTTGAGTGTCTTTATTATTCTGTGGCCTCCTACCTTTTTTTTTCAGCTCACCGAGAAATTTGAAATCTGCGATTTGGTATACTTTTTCCCAGAATATCTCCAAGAACACCTTTTTTTTTTTTTAGCTCACCGAGAGATTTGAAATCCTCAATTTGCCCGTGGCCCCCCTGAAATGTGTTGTGGCTCCCCAAAACAAAAATAAATCTCTGTGGCCCCCTTGGAATACGCTGTGGCCCCCTGGGGGGCCACATGGCCCACCGTTGAGAAACCATGTTCTAAAGTACGATAGCAATGTCATTTTACTCACTTATGATTAAAACATCCTTCTTTGTTCTAAAGTGCCTCATTAGAATTTCTAATCACATATTTATGTTATTTGGCTTCTTAGAAAATGGCAGTGGGGTCTTCGTTAAAGTAGTATGCACTGAACATTCAATAGATAGTATTAAAAAATCCGAAAGTCCTTAAACGCTTCAACGTTGTGTAATATGATACATTTTTATTTTTTATTTTTAATATGTCAATTCGTCAGTATAGCACTTTACCCAGCTTATTCATAAGCCCATGAAACCCTTAAAGTTCATACAGACTGGTGTATTTTATAAACTTGACGTTAAAATCGTTAAACAAACTGAGATCTTCATTGGGAATATTAATTTGTTGTTCTCGAAAGGTAACTCGTAAATCAATAGAAATAAATTATTTATCGATAATGTTTCATGCAGAACTGTTTTTAAATTGATTTCCCTTCCATTTATCTCAGCGGAATTTTATTGTTAATTCAAAGCGTGATTTCTTTTCTTATTGACGTCTTTTCCAGTAAAATCAATACTGAAAAGATTTGAAACAACATCTTCGATTTTGTTTTTTTTTTACCAAACGTCTGCCAGTTACATTCTTTTTTTTATAGTTTTACAGCTAAACCGATGTAGACTTTCACCATTATGAAGTTCCCGTTCTCCATTTCCGTATAAGGCTATCAATGTCACTATCATGGAATTATTCTAACCGACTCTTTTTTACACGCTATATACGTTCCACAATAAATCGTGTTATAGAAAGCGTGCAAAAAAGTGACAAAATGCATATAAAAATTGAAAATTATTCTCTGAATAAAAACAAACATGTTATTTGAAAAAATAACAATATTGTGGCATATAAAATCTTTTGAAAATGGTAATACTGAAACACAATAACTAAATTATACAAAATACGTATTTTGATTAAGAAACAATAATACTATGTATCGCTGTTGTACGGGGACTTTTATGAGGGACTGGACATAAATCGCTTTCATCGCTAGAAATTTTTGACACGTCTAATGTGTTAGGTCTCAGTGGATCTTAACCTTTTCAGTGACCCGCACCCCGTTTAAAATTTATTTACGTGTTTAATATACATTATTTTATATATAGTATATATGTCGAAATAGAAACTTCTCCCGCACCCAGGAAATGCTTTCTTGCACCCCAGGCTAAGAACCACTGTGTTAGGAATAAGAATAAGAATGAAGCCTTTTGTTTGTTATTACCATCATGTATTATTGAATTTCTTGACATCCGTTTTAAGCTTCTATGTTTTATTTTGTATCTGGTGATCGTGTTAGAACAAATTATTCGTTTTTTAGTGGACCGTGTTATTACAAAATCGTGTAAAAAAAGTCGATTGTACTTATTGATTGTTAACTTGTACATTTTCGCTGAAATGATTTGAAACTAAACGATTTTTTACCGTGAATCTCAATCAATGCATAGATTTGCAAAAACGTTAACATTGCTATGGTAATGTAATTATGACCCATGGTTACTGGTTGACTGTCACAATTACAGCCGGCTGAATACCTACTTCAAAGCTTACAGTGTGCGCGAAGTAGAAGAAACCGTCAAAGCTATCAATATGTAGGTACGACAGTTTTTTTGTTACGGTAAAATTCCCGGACCTTCGATGTGTATTGCGTAACTTGACCCCTCCGAATGCTCGAAAACACGTGACGTGTACTTCGTGGTCGGTGGAATGAACGAGCTCACCGTATGTCACGTGACGCGGATCACCAACGCGGTGAAAGAATTACAATATTGCATCTGCCAGGTGTTACCAACGACTCTGGGCCAAAATCAAAACTTTTTATCGATTAAATTGACATGATTGGTATTTAATAATTGTATGTAGTCGCCCGCTTGCTCTACCGATCACGCAAGTCTGGGTTCGATTCCCGGTAAGATCACATTGAATTTGAGAATTATTCAATTCAAAGTTGTGATCGAAGATGTTTGTGATGTCAATTCACATTATTTCCTCTCCTCCCGTCCTTCTGATCCTTTAATAACTGTTTGTAGCAATAGCGATTAGTCAACCACTAGTCCTGTTCTATCCTTATCCTTCTTTCCCTATTTACTTTGAAAAAAAGTGAGGTCGAATGACGGAGTAACAAACAGTTCTCGTAGAAAAAACTTCTGTTGAGATACCTCCATTAGGAGGCCATATGCTCCACATTGGGAGCGGACATGGATAAAAAATAAATAATGTTGGTGTTGTTTGTTATTGGGTCGTTTTGTTGGTTTTTAAGCGCTTGTAATATTCGATTTCGATATGACTGACTACAATACCAGAACAGACACTTTCATTCATTGAGTTTTCAATCGATTTCTGTATTTGTCCTAATGCTAGTAAAACTGAGAGTTAAATTTCTTTTAACCCACTTCCTATATGATTCTTGTACCGGGCCGTAAATGAACGAATATATGATCCAAATTGGTAGTGTACATGGTTAAAAAGTAGACGAATAAACCGTCTATTTTAGAAGCCATTATGACGTAGTGACAAGTTCCGACATAAAAAAATGTAACATAATATTTTTAGATGCCATTTATCCAATAGTACCTTCTCAACTTCTGCCAACACCCGTTACTTTCAGACAATACAAACTTTGTCGAAATGTTGTCGACTTACATATCCGACAACTGGTTAACTGTAATAAAATTATGATGGCCACATTAGTTCAAAAGTATTAAAATGAGTTTCATCTCTCAAGAGCTTTGGCAAACAGCCAGATTTTTAAGCTTGTGCGGTCTCCGTATTGCGTTCGTTATCCACGATGTATATTTTCTTGAAAGACGTACAAAGCTTATATTTTAAATATTGTTTGATAGCAACCACGCTTTAATGCGAAATATCAAAATCCGGTATCGATACATAGATTTCTATATTTCATTGAAATGTTTCTAAATTTACTCAAATTATGACCGAATATCGATTTTACAGTGCCATCAGATTCTGATTTAAAATTTGAACTTAAGTAAGATTTCTTAAAGCCTCACATATAGCCAATATTGTTTTACATCTCAGCTGTCAATCGCTTATTGTTGAAGAGTCAAAACCAAGAATAAATTAGGGCGCTGATGGAACGCATTAAAAATTATCTCTTGTGAGACACCTAATTGCAGGTCTGACAAGGATCTGAGTAAGTATTTAAATTCACTAAAACACGTTTATTACAATGTAATTTGATTATTGTTGACAAAATTTGTTCTTTTGCTCTCGATTTGTAAGAAAAAGCCATTCTTTTCCTCGCTTACTCTGCTTAGTGGATTAATGTAATACGCTTACATCGAGTTTATTACGACACAGATGAAGAAACCGTTAGCATTAATAGATAAACTTAGAGAGTCCAAGAAGGATTGGAAAACTCTCATTAAAATGTAACGACAAAAAATGTTCCAATGATTACTCAAAAAATCATAGATCTTATGCAGGATCAACGTACGCACGTTGACGAATATCCCAAAGGTGGCCTTAATCTTTATCGGATTACGTAGAAAATAAAGATATTTAATTCAGCAATTTACATGAAAGGTCTAAGTGTTTGTGATATTTGCGGTTCATCCATATTTTACAGAATCAAATCGTCGTTTAACATGCATAACCGCATGCATAGAGACAGTTCTACTAATCTTATTGTTGATGGCATTCGTGCTTAATCTGTTTTTCTGCGAATGTGTATTTTCGGAATCTTGGGTATTTTTAATTATCGTTTATTTAGGCAATACTATTTCAACATAGCCCAGTTGGTTAGAGCTTGCTCTACCGATCACGCAGGTCTGGGTTCGATTTTTGAGAATTATTCAATTTAAAGTTGTGGTCGAAGACTGGGTGTTTGTGATGTCAATTCACATAATTTCTTCTCCTCCCATCCTTCTGATCCTTTAACAACTGGGTGCACCAATAGCCACTAGTTCTGTTCTAGCCTTATCATTCTTTCATAAGTTAAGTATGAAAACAGTTCTCGTAGAAAAAAAACTTCTGTTGAGATACCTCCATTAAGAGACATATCTCCACATTAGAAGCGGACATGGATAAAAAAATCAACATTTTAATATTATTTCAACTCAACAAAACTACTACAAACACTCTTGAGTATTTTTTCGTCGATCGTCAAGTAGAGTCTAGTTATACATCTAGAATCTAGACTTGTACTATTTTCTTAATTTTCTTCGTTTAACCTTCTGTAAAAGTCCCAGTAGTTAATATCAATCATTGAGAGGGATAATTTAAAAGAACACTACATTTTGTTTGTGATTTGAGTCATATTATGCAAACGATACGCTGGCATCTTGTGGCGTTGGATATCCCGCATCTACGGAATACAGAGCTCCTTGTCAGAGATTGAAGTTTCCTGGACCTAACTCGAGCAGATGAAATCGAAAGTAATTTCGAAGAAATTATTATTACGACAGTGGTGTAGTAAGGCATACGGTATTCGGTACATAAACATGATACCGACACGTGACTGCGGCCCACGCGACATGAGATTATAAATTATTTCATTCGCGAGATTCGATGTCATACGATCATGCATGCCTATGGAATAATAAAGTATTTGAAAGTATCGCTTTTGCCTTTTGGGAAATTGGAAATGTGTTCGCTGTGACTTGCTGATTATATGAAAAGGAATGTGCGGCACATGAAAGCATCCAACTTAGGGTTAATTTAATTTCTTTTTTTTTTACAAACATGGTCTCAGATTTCGCCATTGATCAAGCAGGATATTCCAGTTAGGGAATCCAATCCCGGGATTCGGGATCCCGTACCTATAATTGTCATGATTCACTCTTGTTTGCCTGATGTGTAACGGATACACAGCTCAGGAGCTTGTGCTTTTTTGCATAGTAAGGGAAGGGTTAACCAAGAGGTTTTATAATAGTAATTACATTAATTATAAAATATAATATTTTACACAAATAGTTTTATATTAGAGTATCAATAAGTAACTGAATTTATAATCGAATATTCTTTTGGAATTCCTATTCTAGATAGAGGAAATTGTGACGACTTAGCAAAAGCAACGCAACGTGTAGACACAACTCAGGATACCGATATTCGATTCGGAAACCATAATCAATATATTTTTTTCAATATTCATAATGTTAACCAGTTTTTTCTATCTCTCGAAATAGAATCTCGAACCACAGAATTTTAGCTTAGTGAATGTGCTTCTCCTCGAAATATAGGCGTGAGCCAAGCGCACCCTAAAAATTGTTCTTATCGTAAATAAATATAACGCTTTTAGTTCAATTATATACATACTGTCGGCGGATTCGACGGTAACTTTGTAGATATTTTTTTTTTGAAAATATAACTTAGTGTTATTTTACTGATTCTGTTACTTATTATAAGTAAAGTGACACGTGCTTCATCTCTATAGGAAGCATCTTCAGACAAACTTACCTAAATATCATGCTAACGGCGATGAGTGCTCGAGATGAACGAGACTGGTACTGATCATTAAAATTGTGGAATTATTACAAAAATGTGTAGGTTTTATAAACCGTTGTTTGTGTTATAAAGATGTGATATTCCATCTGATTACAAGTATAAATTTGATAATAAACATTATGCGTTGAAATTAATTTACACTTAAATAATATATTAATTGATTATTGAATATTTTTTGAAGCAATTATGTTTATAAAATAAAACCTTCGTTCATAGAAAATTCTCAAAATCACTTTAGAAGTAATACGTTGTTGCTGTATAATTAAATATATGCATACTAGGGCTTTTTCGTTTTTAAATACCGGGTTTTTAGGTAAATTTGTGATATTCGAAAGCCGGTTTAAATGTTTTTTTATTATTATTTAATAAAAAACGTTAGGGTCTTGACTTAAATCCAAATAAATAATACCTATGTAGTTTAGTAGTTACATCAATGAATGCGTTGAAAATATTACATCTAAGTTAATTTTAAACTTTTTTTTGCCTTTTTTTATTGAATTATCCTTTTTTGTTAGCTTTCGAAAATCGGGTTTTTCATAAATCCGTTTTTGTATAAGTCCTAATGCATACCTATATTATATACATATCGACTGTGGAAAGGAAAAAGGACGTAACCCACACATATCACAGGAGGCACAAAAAACGTGTTTTGATGATTTTGGGCCATATGCAAATTATGAATTATACACAACCTTGATGTGCACGGAGACTTCTAAACTGGTGTTTAATTGACTTAATCTAATATTAATTAAAGAGATTGTCTACGAAAAACCTTTATTTCTGTGTTTTTTCTTGGTTTTAACTTTTTACAAGGTCATATTTTTCAAACTTAAAAGCTACATTTAGATACTAATTCGGCATTTTCAGCTTGCATCCTTTTGATAGAACGTGTGTCAAGTTGTATACATTGTGATTATCGAAAAAAAGCTGTTTTCAAAAAACTATGGGTTACGTCTTTTTTCCTTTCCAAAGTCGATATATTTGTATGATTTACTGTTGAAAATTATCATGTGAAGATAATTTAAAGCTATTATGCCGAGTTGTGAGGAGCAAAGATTGAATTTTATTACACATAATTCACAATATTATATTTTTTAAGTGTTTTGTGTTAATGTTTACGTACCTAAGTATTACAGAAAATTACCTGCAATCAACTAATTAGGCGACCGTTATCTGTTTGTCATTTTGAATAATTAATGTATTTTGTTGCATTTTATGCTACATTTCAATGCAATTGGAGCATTAACTTGTGATTAGTATAACTCATTATTAAACTATTAATTTTTTATATAATACTTACATTAATTGAAAAATTTATATGAAATTTACTAGTAAGTAATAGTTTTCAGTAGCTCTCAAAGTATTGCCTACTCTACGTTTTCTATGTGTGTATAATAATTAGGGATCAAAATTTTATCAAACACACTAGCCAACTGACACAGATAATATGAAGTTTTCTAAATTATTTTATTATTTTTATTTACAGATATAACTGTACAGCCGAATACTTCGCTGTCGGAACATACAACAATTTATAGAAATCTCCACTACCGAATTATTTCACAGTAAGTTTTTTTTCTTAGTGTACGGAGTATTTCAATAAGGGTATCATATAATAATACATTAATGAAGGGGAGAGGAATTGAATTATTTTGTATTATTACATTTTTGAAGTATTTGTACTATTGTATTATTATTGTGTTGGATTAATAAAAGATGTTGTACACCCAGGACCCTGTAACTAACTATCAACAATATCCCGGTGTTGATGTCAATAAATCTGACAGCCCTAAAAAAATACCATGTTAGCGACAGTTGTACTAAGATTATGTTTAATTAAATTCTACGTTGGATCTGGTTTTCTGTGAATCATCGACAGTGTTTTTTTTCTTGTAACATATTAATTATTTCATTCATTAACTTGAAAGAAAAAAATCCTTCTAATACAATTTTTTTTTTTCACTAGGTAACGCAACTTTGTAAACCGAACGACGATATATAGGGCGATTGTTCCAGTAGTTAGCCAGTTAAGGCGACTCAGTAGGAATGCAAAACTTTAATTTGACCTACAGCATAAATATTGCACTGACTGAAATAGGTAACCACCACTATACGTATTTTTACAGTATCAAAACAAGCAAAACATTTTTATATTTCATTACAAAAATAACAATACCACCTAACACACGAATGGGTATATAGACAGTAATGAGGTATTGCAATGTAACAGTAAGCTATCGTATTTCATAAACTAACGGTTTTCGGAGAAGCAAAACAAACCATACAATGCAAAATTCTCAAACTTTCTCTAATATATTGAAATAATTAATTTTTATTTTTAATTTTGTATAACCTATTTCTTATGATATTGTTTTAATATGATTTGTTATGATATTGATATTGATGAATACAGTTTTGAAACATAATTTTGTTGCATAAAAAGATTAAAACATAAAAAATATTGACATAATAAGATTAAAATAGAAAAGTATTGAGTAAAAGAATTATAAGTTGCAATTGATAGTTGTTTCTGGTTCGCGCTATAGTTTTCACTATGTATTTAATCCGAAAATTATCTTAACTTTGTCTTTTATTTCGTGTTAGACAAAAAACTTCGATATTTTAAATTATTGTAAGTTAAGTAATCCTTCTTATCAAATCGATTGAACATTTCGCACAGTGAATTCTTTACGTTTTTTATTAATAGCGTCTAAAATGTATTGCGGATTCCATATTTCTATTGACCTTGTGAATCTAGGATCCAAAATCTCAGGATGATCCGTTGGTTCCAGATAGTGGTGCGTAAAAACAAAATATTTTCATATAATTTGATAAATCGGTTCCAAAATCGTGTAAAAAAGTACCAAAAATGTATGAAAAAGCGTAACGGTGCCGTCCAAAAAAATCGCGGAAACTCAAAATCGCGAAAAAATAAATCGCGTAAAAAAAAGGATTGGGTGTATATTTTACTGAATGCGCGGAATAACAATATTTTTTTTATCAGAAAACTTAATTATTCCACTGATTGCTTAGAATAAATGTAAACATCATTAACTAATAGCTTGACGATTAATAGTTGGTCTGAAAACGCTTTTCGAAAAAGCCAAATACGTGTTACAATTTGTAAACGATCAGTGGAATAACCAAGTTTATTTGTTATAAAATGACTTTTCTTAAGTGACTACCGAAACTATCGAAAATATTCATAATCCATGTTAATAATTTTTTCAAGCCATTAGCAAATTTTATTATGTGCTTATTTTTACTTCAAGTTTATATATAGCCTAACTCAATAAGGAAGAAACTAAATAAATATTATATCTATTCAAATAATTTATATCGAATGCATAAATATATTCGTATTTTTTTATGTTTGAGAACCTCCTCTCTGTCGGAGATATATAAGTTCAAAGTTCAGGGTTGTGTCAAGAAAACATAATACTAATAATATTAAAAATAATTCAAACCATGCGATTGATTTGAATATTAATGTATTGTAGGTATAACATTGTTACATAATTTGGTAAGTTATCGAAAAAATATGGTCTTCAATCATTTAATATAATAGATAAATTAAAGTCGTTAAGTTATATCGGCTGCATCGGACTAACTTTGTTGAGTGGTACAAAACAATGACTTAAATGTATGAATAAAAATATTTCACAAGTTTATTATGTATCCATACATATGTATATATATTTGTCATATATCAATTTCGAATATTTTCTAGCATTCTGTTTTGTTCAATTATAAGTTTAAAAAAACACGTTTGACGGTAGAAAAATGTATTCAATTAAAAAAACTTAACGTTGCAAAAAACATGGTTTACCATCTGTATATTATGTAAAAAATATTTACTATTAACATCTTAGCTTCTCCGATAATTTTGAAGTTTTTTTTTCCATTTAGATGACTTTTATTCAACTACTGTTACTATTATATTGAATAGAATCTCTTTTTAAAACCATTGCAGAATAATTATTTCAAAATGCTTATCCATAAACTAAAGTAATACTGGTCTTTACAAGTATTTCGACTGAACAAGACATTATTGTATTATAAATAATAATATTATTTATCAGCGCTTTGCGCAACCCTAACCCCAACCGATATTTAACCGTTTTTTATGGTAGTGTAAAAAATACATTGCTTTGATTCATATCTCTAATGTTCGTTGACCAGTGATTTAAAAATATCTAAAGAAATTTTCGACACGTCCACTCCAGACCAAGCCTCATCTCAAACTGAGCTCAAACTGAAGAATGGTAGGTAAGAAAAAGACATCCCCGAAAAATGGTTACCATTTATTGGTATTATTATTTTTTTTTTTTTTTTGCTTTTAAATGTAAACAATAAAATGTTTTATCATTACAATTTTTTGTAGAAGTATTTATGATCCAATTATGCTTTAAAAATCAGTCAGAAAAAGTGGGAGAAATGGTACATTTCAAATGGATGTACAATCATTACAAAACATAAATTGGAAATTCTGCTCAATTCACTTTCTTAAACAAACCTTTATCTGCATTTCTTTCTAAGACATTAAACTTCGGTATCTTATAATAATCTCTAAAAATGACTTCAACGTAAAGCAGTTTTTCAAATTCCGTTTTTTGTGTTTGCCGTGTTTCCTTTAAAATATGACTATTCTCATGAAAAAAAATGCAATAGTGTAAAAAAGCGTTTGGAAAATGTAATTATTGAAAAAAATTTTTTTTGAGTGAACGGTTCACGAGATTTAGTCGACGGCAAACGATCGATTTACTCTGTTTTCAGGCGAAAAGGTACTGTATCCTCTTAAGGCACGGGTGTTTTTTTTAAAGATATATTGAATTAATGAATACATGTTTTTTCCAGTGGTATTTTATAAAACACTTACCAAATAATGTAATCAAGTGAAAATAAAAACGATTAATATCGTTCCACACATAAAATAAGAACAGTTTTCCAAAAAAATGGCATAAAATCCAGTACTCAGCCACCAAAAATCAGTAGTTAGCCTTTCATAGGCATTAACTTTTAGAAGTCAGTTTAGTACAGATACACATCTTCAAGTGGTTAACTACCGACACATTTTTAAACAATTCTGTTTTATTCACTGCCAACACTATTATTCATGTTTAAGCAAAAAGGCTGACTACTGGACACGGCTGACTATTGGAACAGTCACCCTACATATAATAAATACTGTTTGAATAAACCATTATTGTCATCGATTACTTCGTTACATATATAAAAATTGTGATATCATTATAGTTATATACATAATATAAGACTGACCGCAACTTTTTTCATTGGTTACTCTGACATTTAATCTGGTAAATTAAATAACTTCATCGCGGCAATAATCGGAAAATATGTAGGTATAGCGTCGTTTTTTTTTTGTAATAAAATAAAACCACATACCTACGTTTACGATAATATTTAATCTATTTTACATAAAGCAACGTCTCAGTTTTACTTCACATATACATACATAATTTTAAAAATATATACTTGCGATTTGTGTTATATACATTAAAAAAATTATATGAAATTTACTAGTAAGTTTACACACGATTAGGGTATCCAATCCCGGGGTTTCAGGATTTTGAAATTCTTGATTTGGTATACTTTCTCCCCGGATTATCTTCGAAAGTCGTTTTTTTTTAGCTCACCGAGGTATTTGAAATCCTCGATTAGCTATACTTTTTCCAAAGCTTATCTCCGAGGGTCGATTTTTTTCCAAAATCCTATCAGTTTTCGGGATTTGCTCAAGATTTCTCAATCAGAAAATTGGACGGGATTTGATACCCTACACACGATGTATCTATCACATATAATTTATAATTTGATCTTTTAGTTAAAAAAAAAAAACAAAGTATTCTCGTGGCTATGAAAAATAAGTTGCCGACAAATTGACTTGCGTTTGAAAATAACAGGCATTATTTAACTTACATATCACATTTACGTTGATAACACACAATTTAGTGCGTTGTTTTTCCATCGCTTTGTAGAAAAACAACTTAGGCCAACCAATACAAATAGCGCATAGTGATACTTGATATGTAACTGGCTTGACGTGACGCAATAATTCAGTAGAAGTAAACTGAAACCGCGGTAAAAGTTTCTGAGTATTTATGCGTAGAGGTTGTATTGTATTTCTACGCCTTTAGACTGCTTTCACGTCAAACAAAAGGTCATGGATCGATTCCCACGTAGAGTGTTGACTTTGCTATATTCATGTTTTTAAACAGATACATTGTTAAATTTGAATCGTTCAAATTATGTACACTCCCACAGATTTTGTCACTAACGACCCGGGTTTCGCCTTTCGGCATCTTCAGGCGTTCAAGCGCACGGATGAACTTGAACTAACGCTTAGTAAATGGATGTTTCGTGTTTATATATTAAATAAATGTATCACTGCGTCTAAAGCCATCGCTGGCAAAAGGATAAGCATAAACGAAAGGCGAAACCCGGGTCGTTAGTGACAAAATCTGTGGGAGTGTACATAATTTGAACGATTCAAATTTAATATTGAAATTCCACCAAGCACCTTCAGTCGAAATCTTAAATTAGATACATTGTTGATACTCCTCAGTCTTCTTACTAATGTCCATATGATTTCAAAGTATTTCAGTTCTACAGTTTTTTATATGTTATACGTTGATAGCTATTTCGGCTTTCGCCTTCGTCAGAACTATACTTTAAACGTAAATTTGCTCAGCTATATATAATGGCTAAGAAGAGATACACAATACATCATATTATTCACTCTAACATACTAATTCAAATTTGAATATGTTAGAGTGAATAATATGATGCATTGTGTATCTCTTCTTAGCCAGTATATATAGCTGAGCAAATTTACGTTTAAAGCATAGTTCTGACGATGGCAAAAGCCGAAATAGCTATCAACGTATAACATATAAAAAACTGTAGAACTGAAATACTTTCATATTATTACCCTATTAAAATGAAGTTCTACCAAGTAAATGCCAAATCAATAAATAAAAATCCATATGATTTCTTTGATTCATTTACTTTTTTAATTTCAGTCAAAATGTGTGTTTTTAACTTGATCAGTGTAGTTTTCTTGTATTTCATGAAATCACGTGATGTACGTATTCTACATACAAGAAAAATGAAAATTTAAAATGTATTAACGTAATCGAAAAATACAACGTTTTTCTGTATCTGGAGAAAAGATTCGTTACCTAGAAAGACATGTTGCCGATTACTACTTAGGTGTTTGAAGTTTTTCAATCGAATAACGCATTTTTATTTACATTCATATGTATAAACAATTTGTATTACTTGGTTTCACTTTATTTAATGCGACAAGAACCGGCTTCGCTCATCGAGTTAGCATTTTAAACTGATAAAAATAAAATGCCTAGGTAAGTGGTACATATACAAATTATTCTTGACTTATCAACCGTATTTTAAATAAAGTTCTGACCGATTATTATTAGAACTACTAGACGTTTTTACTACTATATTGTTTGTGCATACAATCTTGTATTATAATACAATAAAAAATCTCATGGTTTTCATTTACAAGGATTCTTGTTTCATGTTATATTAAGCAATACAAAGTGAAGTAATCGCACAAAGCGATTGTTTTGTCAGAATCTCCGAATAATAACAAAATTATTGAATGCTCATGTTACGCGAAAGTGAGACCACATGCCGAGTTCTGACACATCGACATTGTCATTTTAGTGCAGTGTGTTTTTTTTTATTATCACGCATCGTTAACCTGAAATTGAGATTACGCAACCATGATAATCTTTTTTTGCCATTTCCGTTTCCTAAGTGAATAATTAACAATGTTTCAAATGTCGGGTTATACGAAGAGTGTATGGAGCAGTTTTTCATTTTTACTGCGTAACACATGAGATTGATAATTCTCTTAAGTTCATTCGCGGAGAATCTTCCTCCATCCGGATATCTTAAACTGCACACATTTTTGAAATGACAACATCCTCTTTCTTTATTTTCGTCACGGTTTTTGGTATATTTTAATAATTTTATCAATTAAACATGCGAACTATTACATAAACAGTGATAGTTTATACTGTTTATAATACAATTGATCATGTTTCCAATTACAGTTATCATAATTACGATATTCATAATTACATTTCTAAACGTTTATCAATTTGCGTTTTAACAAAAAGTCATGCTGTATCGTTCGTCAAATTCTAATATAATACATTATTTCATTAAAATTTCTTGTATTATTATTTACAAATATATGTATTGTATTTCTCTCATAAAATTTCTTGAATTACATCTCTTTGAATTTTCATTTAAATCAATTTCTTGGCGAAAACATATAGCCACATTAAATATTTCGACACTTTAACTGCATAGTAAATATAGTAAATTGGACGTTTTTGCTTCACGCGCTTATTGCAATTCGGAACAGAGTTAAACAGAGACTGTTTCGACAGCCTTTTCGTCTGTGCAACTCATCTATTATTTTGGTAATTACCTGCGTGAATATTATAGAAAACTGTTTTATCGTAATTAAATTTGATATCTGCATTAATTTTTCTCGGTCTTTTGCTGAATGTACAGCGCACCTAGTGTTCAACAGTCTAAAGCAGCGGTCACCAAACTACGGCCCGCGGGCCGGATCTGGCCCGCCGAAGATTTTCATCCGGCCCGCGAAAAGTTCTGGATTTTTGTATAGAAATTATTCATATAAGAAATATAAATTTTCATGATTAAGTTGTGAATTCACGACAACTATTTATTTCAAATCATCAATTGTCATACAACTATCTGGTAGGGGACTTAAAGTGAAGGAAGTTGGATAGAAATTGGAGACGAGACGACCAAATGTTCGTTTACTCAAAAATTTCTCGAATATTCTAATTTATTTCACATAAAATGAAATACTATTCTGATTGGGTTCCAATAAGAATTAATTTGTCTTCCGGCCCCCTTAGTTTTTAAAAAGTTCAATTCGGGCCGCTTCCTAAAAAGTTTGGTGACCCCTAGTCGAAAGCTCTTCTGCGTACTTTTGACGGTTTGCAAACTGTTTTCGAATTAGAATCTAAAAGCTTTCAATTCGATTCCAATTCGACAACAGTTAGCAAACCGTCAGAAGTACGCAGAAGAACAGACCTTAATTTTACTACCTTTGTCAGTATTGTCACGTATATGCGTATACTATACCCAGAGTTGCCAGGCGTCCCTATTTGAGCGGGACTGTCCCGATTTCAATAGACAAATCCCGAGTCTCGCATTGCACATCCCTTTAAAAATTCCGACTTCAGAAAATGTGTGCATGTATAAAAATCTTCGATATAGTGAATGTCCCGATGTGTGATTTTGGAAATCTGGAAACCTGACTATATTCCACCATACAAAGTCTCCCTCCCAACAGTTTTTGAAACTTTTAATGATAACTTTCACACTAATTATGGCTAAAAGTATATATATATACCTTCAAATCAAACATGAAATATTTTTTATTTATGACAATAGATTTCAGCAATTATTTTTAATACAATTTAATAAATTATAATGAACCTCTGGTCGGGGATGGTTTATAGAGGCGTTAAGTATTGGAATAGATTTCCTAGAAAATCAGGTGATGTTAATATTTATATTTACGTAATAGTGTAAGTAAGTTTGTTAATATTTATTTAGAGATCAAAATTAATTTAATTTTCCTTTCTAATTTTATTTACATCGGAAGCCAGGGCTTATTAAGGATGTATCGCTTAGAGTGAAATAATCACTCCATTAAAAGATTTTGGTTGTTGAAATATTTTTGTTGGTAATTAACCGCTTGATACCGCGCAAATCTATATATTAATACTCGATAATGTCCGAATGATTGCATGATTGTCCGCGTTTTTCCCCTCCCCCTGCCCCTTCCTACCCCCTCCCTCCTCACCAGCTCCGCTGACGCAATATTTTTATTCATACTAAAGACATATTTTCCCAATACACTGTTTATTATTTGACGAAACAAATCGCTGAAAAAATTTCATACAAAAAAACTCCACGACCGTCGATCGAACCATCGCCTGTAGATTATGAGTTGAGATCGTTACCGCTCGGGCAAACACACAACTGTCAAAATCGATCTAATTTAAATATTATATATTAAGCACACATTTAAATTATTCTAAAAATTCCAAAATACGCATACTTCACATGCATACATAAACAGTTGAATTATTCGTTGACTATTTTTGCTACTATGAAAAATGGTTGTTAGCAAACTTAAACATTATTCCAAAAATTCAATAATTTACGAGGTCTATTTCTGCTAATAGGAAAAATAATTGTTAGCAAACTTAAACATTATACCAAAAATTAAGTAATTTACAAGGACTATTTTTGCTACTATGAAAAATAATTGTTAGCAAACTTAAAAATTATACCAAAAATAAAATAATTTACGAAATTTCTGCTTCTAAGAAAAATGGTTGTTAGCAAACTTAAACATTGTTCCAAAAATTAAGTAATTTACAAGGACTATTTTTGCTACTATGAAAAATGGTTGTTAGCAAACTTAAACATTATTCCAAAAATTCAATAATTTACGAGGTCTATTTCTGCTAATAGGAAAAATAATTGTTAGCAAACTTAAACATTATTCCAAAAATTAAGTAATTTACAAGGACTATTTTTGCTACTATGAAAAATGGTTGTTAGCAAACTTAAACATTATTCCAAAAATTCAATAATTTACGAGGTCTATTTCTGCTAATAGGAAAAATAATTGTTAGCAAACTTAAACATTATTCCAAAAATTAAGTAATTTACAAGGACTATTTTTGCTACTATGAAAAATGGTTGTTAGCAAACTTAAACATTATTCCAAAAATTAAATAATTTACGAGGTCTATTTCTGCTAATAGGAAAAATAATTGTTAGCAAACTTAAACATTATTCCAAAAATTAAGTAATTTACAAGGACTATTTTTGCTACTATGAAAAATGGTTGTTAGCAAACTTAAACATTATTCCAAAAATTAAATAATTTACGAGGTCTATTTCTGCTAATAGGAAAAATAATTGTTAGCAAACTTAAACATTATTCCAAAAATTAAGTAATTTACAAGGACTATTTTTGCTACTATGAAAAATGGTTGTTAGCAAACTTAAACATTATTCCAAAAATTCAATAATTTACGAGGTCTATTTCTGCTAATAGGAAAAATAATTGTTAGCAAACTTAAACATTATTCCAAAAATTAAGTAATTTACAAAGACTATTTTTGCTACTATGAAAAATGGTTGTTAGCAAACTTAAACATTATTCCAAAAATTAAATAATTTACGAGGTCTATTTCTGCTAATAGGAAAAATAATTGTTAGCAAACTTAAACATTATTCCAAAAATTAAATAATTTACGAGGTCTATTTCTGCTAATAGGAAAAATAATTGTTAGCAAACTTAAACATTATTCCAAAAATTAAGTAATTTACAAGGACTATTTTTGCTACTATGAAAAATGGTTGTTAGCAAACTTAAACATTATTCCAAAAATTCAATAATTTACGAGGTCTATTTCTGCTAATAGGAAAAATAATTGTTAGCAAACTTAAAAATTATACCAAAAATAAAATAATTTACGAAATTTCTGCTTCTAAGAAAAATGGTTGTTAGCAAACATAAACATTATTCCAAAGATTAAATAATTTACAAAATTTCTGCTTCTAGGAAAAATGATTGTTAGCAAACTTAAACATTATTCCAAAAATTCAATAACTTACGAAATTTCTGCTATTACGAAAAATAGTTGTTAGCAAACTAGAACATTATTCCAAAAATAAATAATTTACAATTTAAATACTGCAGGGCAGGGCTGTCGATATACGCCCCGAGATATTTCTTTTACTATCAGAATTTCTGGATTATTCAATAAATAGGTTAGTAATTTATTTTTCACGCCAGTAACTTTTCTGACTACTTAAAAATGCAACAAAAATCCCTCCGTTGAGGTCAACGGGCTTACAGCTAGTAAATCATTAATATGTCCCAGAGATACTGCGTGTTTTTGAGAAAAATAATTTTGCCTAATATACACTCGAATTCGATATTTTAAAAACCTATATTGACTCAGTATAGATAGCACTACACATATTCATCAAAATATTGCTTATATTCTGATAGAATACCAAGTATTTGATTTTTTAAATGTCTTGGACATCCGTGTTCGCTTGCATATGTTCCAGACACCGGTGTCCGCTTGGTATTCAAGTGGTTAAACTCATAATTTTTCAAAAGTTTTGGAATGTCTGGAAAGCTCTTACGCAATCAAAATTCTCAGCAATCGAAACACATACATATACTATTATAGTACTTGTGTGAAAGTTCACGTTAATAATTCAACATTGTGTGTCGATTCACGGTTGTTTGAAGCAACGTTTCATGTTTTATTAAGTAAAAAAAAAAGATCCATTGATTAGGGGCTGCACATTGACCGACTTTTATAAAACATACTTGTGATTGTTAATGTTTGCACGTATTTATATCCGTAGCTTTTGTTTGAAAACATGCTATGAACGTTTAAGCCAAGGGTTACCTACCCTGTGCCAGCAGGCGCTATGGCGCCCGTCGACCGATTTCGGTGCGCCTGCCGACTAATTTAGGCAAATCGTTAAATTTGGGATTTCAAAATTATTGGAAGAGCTAAAAAAAAAAACGAGTCACGCTAATAATTTGGGCAAATTCGTGGGTTAACAAATGTAGTGCCCGCCGCCCTTCCAATATTTTAGAATGCACTTAGGGTCCAAAAAGGTTGGTAACCCCTGGGTTAAACGATTTTTTTTAAATGTACAAATATACCTATTTTGATACATTAAAATGTCCATGCCCTCGGATTCAGCTTATATTGGTCACGTATTCAATGAGATGTTTTTTTTTAACTCTTAAAATAAAATATTGCAAATTCTTTCATCAATCACAAATATTGATGAAAATTTTTAAGCATTTTGACCGAAACACCGGTTTACCGGTATTGACACCCCTAACTGAATCTTCGATAATTGATTTGTTTTTTAAATATTGATTCATTAATTACGTAAAGCATAAGCTAGGGTAGATAGTGGTTGTTTTGTTGCATTTGATTCAAACAAATAATGCATGTTATCATGTTACGTGACATTTACTTTTATTGCAACTAAACGGCAACCTATTTAAACCGATCGCGTTTTAATTCAAACACATATGAATAGAGGTCATTGTAGATAGCATCACGGGAATTAAATAATAAATACATAAAATCAAATAAAATTACTTACATAGACCCTTAATATTTCGTTTGATTGTGCAGTTTTTTTTCCAAAAATCAGAACCGCTTTAACACCCCGAGCACTCTCCACCTAAATCAATTATATAATATCACCGTTCATGACACTGTTTTTGATCAAAAATAAAAGAAGAACTCCTATCGTGGTATATCTATAATATCTGTTTTTATGCAGGGGTGGGCTGGAGGGGGCTCGCGCGAGCCCCTTGATAAATTTTGGCGCGGCCGGCGAGCCCCTTGTTAAGATAAGAAAGTCATTTGTCTCAAATAAAATCAGCACTTAACTGCAATTTCGATAGATGATTAAATATTATTATTTAACAAGACTTGGTTGCCCTTTCATTTATTAAAAAAAAAATACATTAACTTCGGTTGCATAATAAAAGAGACCCTAGCTGCGGGCTCGCGGGCCACGGTTTATGCGTCATCTATATTCCATGACCTGAACGCATTATGAATGAGATTTACCGAGCCCCTTGTTAAGATATTGGCAGCCCACCGCTGTTTGTATGAGAATAGTTTCCCAGAAAGTTGGTCCCTATCACATGCTCACAAAACGGGAAAATGTGGCGTAATCAGATCGAGTAAATTCTATGTCGTCTTTCATTTTTAGTTTTTTTGTCTTCTGATTCCACGCATCGTTTCATTCTTTCCCTGATTCTTCACCAGAACCTAAAACATCTTTTACTATAAACTTTCTAAACTTTATTCTGCCAATAAGTCAGATATCACCAGAAAGTAGACAATATTTTATTTTTCTTAAATACATTACAACCTATCTATGAGCCACACAATTTAATCATATCTTTCAACTCATCATAGAGACATATTCGTTATATCTGTGGTGAGATCTGTATACTCAAGACGTGACTGTGTTGAGTATTTCAAGCCTCCCAAGATGATTAAGTGTATGCACGCCAGAATAGCACCGCTGGATTACGAATATGTCTCAAAACATTTTAAGTACAGTGGAACCTCGATCAACCGTTCTCGCATAATACGTTTTCCCGGCTGGACCGTTTATTTTTTATAGTCCCGTCAAACTCCCATAAGAACAATGTTAAATAATCCCGCATTGACCGTTCCCCGATTTACCGATTTCCTCGATAAACCGTCTAAATATTTTGGTCCCGTCACAAATATTATCCCGATTGTCCGTTTTTATTGCATATTTCTCCATATATCAATCAGCAAGTAAGTTTGACACAGCCGAGTGCAGGTGTTATGTCTAGACACGTTGGAATGCACTGTACATGTTAGACGCATTGGACGCTTGTGCTATTTTTTTTGGGTTGAAATCCACCACACGCGTATTATTGTTTATGATGCAAATGTAGAATTGTTTAAAATTCATGATAATAATTATTCCTGTACATACAAACTTTTTGGTCGCGTAGCTGGATTCGTACAAGTCAGTTGCGTTCAATATTGCCTCACATCTCGTATCATTTTTTTTTCCAAATTGAAACTAAAATGCCGCCACCCATAAAGAAAACTAAAACTCAGCTGAGAAGAAGAAGGAAAATCGCTGAAACCTCGATGTTTTAAGAATATAAAAACACTTCCCGTAAAATACCACGCCAACAAGAAGGCATGGATGGACACCGATATTTTTATGGCTTTCTTGAGGAATTTAGATTCCTCAATTAGTGCTCAGGGGCGTAAAATACTACTATTTATAGACAATTGTGCCGCCCATCCTCGAGATACTTCATTTCTTAAGAACATCAAGGTAGTTTATTACCCTCCAAATTGTACCAGTGCTTTACAGTGACAGTGAGCTAGCTACCTGTGGCGTTGAAACAATCGAGTCATTATGTGATGCAACTAATGACAGCAGTGAAGAAGAAGATGGCGAAGACCATAATACCGAACCTATTCCGAAATTTACACAAGCATTATTGGCATTCGAAAAAATAAAATTATTTTTCTATTCCAAAGAAATCGATGAATCCGCTCTTAGAAAAGTACGCGAGTTTGAGGCGTCTTTGTTCCGATTAAAGTGCCAAACAACAAAGAAACAAACTAGCATAAAGGACAGTATGTACAAGTAACTAATAAATAAATGTTTTTTTAAGATTTTACTTGTTTATTATTATTTGAAGCTTTCCCGCATTCACCGTTTCCCGCAATTTCCGTTTTTTTTCCAGGATCCCTTGGGAAACGTAAAATCGAGGTTTCACTGTATTCAGTTGTTATTTACTTTTTTAATATTTTATCCTACTGAAGTATCTATGTTTAATATTCACCAACTTTGCTGTTGGGCTTAGAAGAAATCAATACGGTTTATTTTATCCACTTTAAAAATAAGACGGGTCGTGTTGTAAATATGTATGCAAAATTCTCGTATCGGCGATACTTCTACTATTGTTAACCTTATCTTCTTAATAAACACGCCATTTCTGAATTCATTAAAAAATATGCTTGTTTTTAAACTGCAATGTGAGTACAGAAACTAACATACAACTCTTCCATCACTTGTCACGATATGAACATTTTAAATTTTATTCATTTGACTGAAAAATATAATTATATGTACACGATACAATATAATCAATTAAAAGCTTTCTCACTGACGACGTTCTTTGATTTTGTAATCAATTTAGGAAAACACCCATTGGCAAACAAAGTGACTGCCAGTGGTGTAAGACTAATTGTATTAGTCATGGACGATGCTACATACAACCCAATCAGGGGCGGGCTGTTGGGGGCTCTGAGGGGCTCGCGCAAGCCCCTTGTTAAATTAAGAGAAAACAATATTCTCATATCAAATTAGTATATAACTGCAAATTCTGACATATTATCTACGACAGTTTCAGTATACACAGTAGTACGTTTTTAGCCATTTAGATTGACAAGTTTACGATAAATCGCATATTGTTACACATTGATTTGAGATTAAGCGAAACCCTTGTTAACGTATTGCCAGCCCACCGCTGAACCCAGTGGCAGTCATCCCTAGTTGACATAAATCACTACGTTATTTGGTTCGAGTCACAGCCAGGTAAGTTGTGAAACTAGCCTTCCCTTTAATTTTAGTAAATTTAAAATTGAACAATTTTGAATCATTCATTTGGTAAAAAATATTTTTGTTCAACCGCGCTATATGCTGTTTCTAAACTGAATACTTACCCATATATATATTGAAATAACCAAAAAATCTTATCTGGTAATCTAATCTTTTTCGTGGGAAAATGTTTTATACAATCTTGTAACGAAAATTATCAGTACATTATGTATAGATTAATTTTGATTAAGCTAACAAAATAAACTAAATGGCTACATTCTATTTATTATCAGGTGTTGTCAGTCAAAGAAAAAATACTATGATTTTTTGAGTTCATTGTCCGAAAACAGAAAAACAACTTTTGTATTAACTGGAAAATAACTGACAAGACGAAGAAAGAATCAGGAACTTATGATTTGTAAAATATTGAGTTTTTGCCTCTAGGCTGCAGGTGACGATTTGTTTAAAAGCAATTTATTGTAACTTGTTGTTGGAATTATTATATTTAATGAACTGATGTATTTTTAATACTATTCAATTATTATTATGAATAATGTATATTGATAAAATTTATTTTACGAATCCTTTGTGTGTTCGTAAATCTCAATAGGTTAAGTTAATCGATGCCGTTGCAGTGTGACATTTCGGACGGGTAAATAGCAGCCGATTTCATTCTAATGAAAAATTCAAAAATGGAATCGACTCGAAGGCCAAACAAAAGAAAACTCGTTGCCGCAATTTTCTGACATTTCACATTAATCTAGCTGCGGCGGTTTCACTATTAATTCTCGTATAATGTTGAGGCACATTCGTGTCGTTGTTTGTCAATATTAACGTAGATTTATCTATGTTGCGTTTTTAAAATCGGTGATTTTGCATTTTACGATATTCTTATCTTTTTCGCCGGAAATCACCTCGTAAATAAATCGTAAAATATTATTTTTATTTGGCCGTTAAACCCGCTCTAATCACATCGGTAAGTCTTTTATCATAATTACGTATTGCTATTACGGATTATCTCTTATAATCTAATTTTCTCGTATAAATCAACGTATTTTAGCGACTTAGTTTAAAACGATATAATATGTATATTATCCGAACCTTTACATAATCATGTCAAAAAATATTTTTTTACCGCATTACATTAGTGCTATATCTACGTTTCGTTTTATTATTCGATAGAGGATGGGTGAAGGATAGAGATTGTAATTTGGATCCCGGTTTTTATCGTGATTTTTCATTACTGTAATACCGGTATTTCAGAATTGAAATTTAACCTAAACCGAATTTTTAATGTATAGGGATCAACGTTCCCTCTAAGCCAGTGGTTTCCGACCTTTTTGTCATTGCGCCTCCCTTTGAAGAAAAAAATATCTTCGCGCCTCCCCATACTTTATTTCATATAGTAATAAAGACACGTTTTAAAGGGTAAATAAATATGTTGGACTGTTCGCGCCTCCCTTTGCAATAGTCCATGCCTCCCCAGGGAGGCGCGCCTCCCAGTTTGGAAATCGCTGCTCTAAGCCGAAGGGTTAGCTGCGCGGAAAATTTAAAGGCTGCGCGGAGACTGCGCGGAGAGATCAAATATTAATTGAACAACTACATTGCAGTGCGCGCCAATCCGGAATGAGTGCGCGGGGGCTTCCCAGCTGCTGCGAGGCCGCGCACGCGCGCAGCTTAGAGGGAACGTTGATAGGGATCATAACATTGCTTAACTAAAATCGTTCGCGAAGAGTTGACGACTATGCTTAGGTAGATACCTTTCAATAATCTATTATTTTATAATTATGATATATTTTTAATGATGGTATTTAAACGAGCTATCAAAATACCGATTTTGATTTACTTACATATAAGTGTGGCGATTCTAATTGGCCCTATTTATTTATTTTTTATTATTTTTTTATTTAAATTATTTTTTAAGTTCGTGTTGTACCACATTCCTTAGAGGGGAGTTTCGAAATCATCCATGTCTTTTTTTATTTTTGAATCATTGAATTGTATTGTAAAGGTTTTATGCTGTGACTCGAACCCTAAACGCCGAAACCCAACAATATTGACCACTCGACTTTGAGTAACCTTTACTTGTTGACATATCTAAATTAGAAATACCAATATAATAAATATCATATTTAAAAAAAATCTTTTACGAATTGTTTGTTACACCATGTTATTAGCCTACTCAATTTTATATTAATAGTCCTTTTTGTATTTGTATTTTTTTATTACTTTTGTATTGGTTTGTATCGGTTTATAATGAATTATATATCGATGAGTGAAATCGGTCCTGATCTTTCATTTAATAAAAAAATTGGATTTTGCGAAAAAATGTGTTCAATGTTTTTTTAAAGATATTTCTTGGCTTTCAACTAGAGGTCTGCACGGGCCAAAATTTTACAAAACTACCCGGTCCGAGCCCGAAAAACTCACGCCCGACCCGGCCCGGGCCCGAGTCTAATACCGCACTTGTTACCCGAACCCGACCCGAAACACCGAGAAATTTGAAATCCACGATTTGCTATACTTTTCCCCAGATTATCTCCGAAATTCTTTTTTTTTTTTTTTAGCTCACCGAGGAATTTGAAATCCTCGATTTGCTATACTTTTCCTCAGATTATCTCCGAAAGTCCTTTTTTTTTTAGCTCACCGAGGAATTTGAAATCCTCGATTTGCTATACTTTTTCCCAAGATTATATCCCAAATTCCAAGGCCCGGCCCGAGCCCGACTCTCAATTGCGCTTACCCGCCCGAGCCCGGCCCACGGGCCGGGTCGGGTAAGAGCCCGTGGGCCAGGCCCGGGCCCGTGCAGACCTCTACTTTCAACTAAGAATTGACAGTGAACACGTTGAAAAAGATAAGATTTTTTTTTTTTTTAAACATGTGGAATTGTAACCATTGTTACTTGTAGTGGTGGGCCAACCAATCTTTACTTTATTCTTATCTTAAGTATGAATTCTGTTTAAAAATGTGTCAGTCAGTAGATAACCACCTGGCACAAATAATAACTAATAATTATTTACGTGTGTCATTTTCAGTGAATTTTAGAAAATTTGTATGTTTATTTTATGATTATATTTTTACACAAAGTTGTCTTGATAAAACGTTATTACATAGTATAAACCATATAAAGTCATAAGACTACATATTATCGACGAAATTGATGAAATGCATTCTTTAAGTATTAGATATTAAAAAGAATACTGAAAAATATCTAAATGTATTTAACATATTAATTATACTGGCGGTCTGCTTTCTTTGAAATATTTGGCTCTGTGTGTTTATTCTCACCGAGAGCAAATATTTATAATATTAGTTTCATTTCTGTATACATTCAAGATTCAAGCGTTTTTTTCCCATGAATTATGGCAATTTAAAATGCATAGAGATTTACTGATTATTATCAAGTGTAAACATTCGCCATTTTATATAACGCAGAAAATATAACGGATACGCTAAACAACTTATATTTGGATGTGATACAATTGCGTTATAAATTATTAATGAATGGTATCTTTTTTTCTAAAATATTCCACATAGGCACCAAAAATATTCGAAATTTCTTTGATCGAATCAGTATTTTTTTAACTTCTCTTTTACGTAATATAAGTCCTTTTCAGTAGCGCTTAGTCAAAATTTTATTTGACTTAATTATCTAGTTTGAAGAATCGTGCGACCTGTCAAAGGATATCGATTGTATCAAGTTGTATCCTGTCATAGCAATATGTAAATATTGATGATTTTGAACAATCTCATATATATGGACATCATACCATCTGCAATGCGCATGCACACTAAAATCACCAAGATAATGGTTTTTAAATATCAGATAGTTTTAATTTTCTCAACGTTGATAATGTGTAAAGACCGTGTTCAGTTGTAAACTAAAAAATTGTTAGGCTTTCTAAACATTTATAGATTTTCATTGTATTGGTTGGAATAAAAGAGTCTATATAATTAAATATTATATCAATTATATACAAAAAATATACACAAGATCTCTCAGTTTATTTCATTTGTAGTAAAATTATATTTTATTATATCGACGTTGGAAAGGAAAAAGGACGTAACCCACACATAGCAAATTTTACAGGAGGCACAAAAAAAGTGTTTTGATGATTTTGGGTCATATGCAAATTATGAAATATACACAACCTGGAAGAGCACGGAAACTTCTAAACTGGTGTTTAATTCACTTTTAGGGTGTTCATTGTCAAAACTTGGTAGAAAGGCATTATATTAATAAAAAGTGTTTAATTGATATAGTATGTTATTAGTTTAAGAGATTGTCTAGGAAAAACCTTTTTTCAGTCTTT
Source organism: Himalopsyche anomala (assembly GCA_031772345.1). Lineage (NCBI taxonomy): Eukaryota > Metazoa > Arthropoda > Insecta > Trichoptera > Rhyacophilidae > Himalopsyche > Himalopsyche anomala. Next base: position 3,307,533 of record CM062828.1, read on the forward strand.
ATTCTTGGTTTAAATGCAAATGTCCACAAGCTCATCTTTTTTCAAACTTAACATCTAAATTTAGATACTAATTCGGGATTTGCAGCTTACATCTTTTTGATAAAACGTGTATCTATTTTGATACATTGTGTGACTATCGAAAAAAAGCTGTTTTGAAAAAACTGTTGGTTACGTCCTTTTTCCTTTCCACAGTCGATATGTAAACCCTAACATGATAACTATGTCTCGAATAGTCAGTAATGACACCGTGTATTTTTATCAGTAACCGTATCGAAGTTATTATTATTGATGGTTTTCTGTCTCGTAGGATCGTCGGTAAATACTGAGCAAGGCGTTGTTGGTTTGTCCGATGTGACAGGTGGCGCCCTTTAAGGAAGTCCCATGATCGCGTGTGATAAGGGCGGGGTAGGAAATCAGCCGCGTACATCTCATTAATTTTATTCGAACACAGTAACAACACAAGTAATAATATTATCTGCAATAAATAGCTGACACACCTACGGACATATAATTTACGATTTATTTTTTCTCGGATCTTTCGTTAGTCATTATTTGGAGGGGGAAAAACGGTATGTTCGATACAAATCCACGTCCCCGAATTAATATTGAAATGTTGATTTTTTTTATCCGGTTTGGATGCCTTGTAATATATTACATAATTATTATGTGAAGATATACAGTTTTTTCCGGCTCAAAATATTGATTTGGATAATGCAACCCATTATAATGATAATGCATCGTTTTCGCTACGACCCACTTTAACTATTGGATTGATCGGACATAAATTTATTTCATCGGACACAAATCAGTACTGCAATACAACCCCGTGAGTACCGCGACAACAGTTTGTTCCGGTAATTTATATAATAAAAGATTTGAATGTCAAAATTGTTAATTGGCGATGTTATAATAGCACGCGGGGGCTCGATTGCGATTAGTACTAAAGTAATAATTTCTACTAGACTAAACTCTAAGCATATACATTATTTCTAACTTTCGATCATTAGCATAAAACCGTACAGGTTTCCATCGTCTTCTGTAATAATTATATTTATTCTGTTCGTCTTGGTGTGTTAATGTGTTTATACCCATACCGATTAACATTTTACCATTCTTGCCTTTGCGTATCACAACTAGGGTCTTCAATCCCGGGATCCCGTCCAATTTTATGATCCTGAAATCTCGGGATTGAGCATAAGAAGTGAAAAAACCTCGAAATGTTTTAGAAACTCCAAGCAGCGAAAATAGTTTGAAATGAGCCAGCGATATAAAACAAAAAGATATTAAATGTTTTCATTTTGAAAAATTGATATAATACCAGGTTTTGAAAATCGACCAGGTAGTAATTTTTTTTGAAATCCACCAGAGCTATTTTAAAAACTTTCAATTTTTACCTTTTCCCCTACGATCACAAAAACCCACTCCCATTAATAATTGGGAATCTTTTTTTTTATTTAAAAAAAATATTTGATATTACAGCTTACGCCAATGCGTCAAATATTTTGAAGTTGAAAGATCATACGATATATACTCGATGAGAATTTTTGAAAGTCACATGAGATTAACTCAAGGAGAATTAACTTCACAAACACCCATGTCTTAGATCTCAAATCAAAATTGAAAAAATCCAATTTGACATTGACCTTACCGGGAATCGAACCCGGACCCACCTGATCGGTAGAGCAAGCTTTTACCAACTAGACCAAAGCGGGCGATCTTCTTGAATCCAATCCAATCTTGAAACTGCGACACGATTTCACGGTAAATGATCATTCCCGGTTTCCCAGGATTCAAAAATTTGTCAATCCCAGAATCACAAAAAGAGTCCTGGATTGGATACTCTAATCACAACCCGGTGTAACATACATATTTACGTAATAACTACATGGCAAATGATTTATTTAATGAAACGCGGAGGAAATATTATAGGAAACATTTTCACATGTTTTTTTTTGTTTTGTTTATAAAGCACGTTTCCCGAGGCAACCAACTCGATATTAAAATATTAATCGGTTTGCTTTGATTTGGACTGCTTGCGATAAGAGTCGTTACGCTGGATTGGTGAAATTATTTCGGCAGTTTTCTTTGACGGCGCATATCCGCGGTGATTTTGCTGATAAATTATTTTCATTCATTTCATTTTGGATAGCCGATTACCTGACTATCTTTCGATCTCACGATCCAAAAGCAAATAATAGTATTTATTCATGTTAAATGAATGAACAGTATTTTCTTTAACAGAAAGTCTCATAAGAATCACGTCATGGCGTTTTATATTAACTTTATACTTACAAGCCAATATATATTTTAATGTTATTTTATTTGTATTAGACTTTTTAACCATTGTAAGGCGTTCTATAGTAAAGTTTCTATAACAGCAAAAACTTAAATATCAGTTAATGCGATACTTGCTAATCGATTTTTTTTTACAATAAATTGTGCTTAAAAATATTACCGTTAATAATTTTCATTAGCCGTTCACGTCGTCTACAAACGATGGTTAATAATCACGTGATGAATAATTTCTATAATGTATAATAGGTATTTAGTTATAATAGCAAGACTGCAGCTAGGGTATCCAATCCCGGAGTCATTTTCCAATCCCGGGATTTCGGGATTGATAAATTTTCAATCCCGGGATTGGGATTAGCTCACCGAGGAATTTAAAAACCTCGGTTCCCTATCCTTTTTCCTCAGATTATCTCCAAACCTCGTTTTTTTTTTAGCTCACCGACGAATTCGAAATCCACAATTTGCCAATTTCGTGTCAATTTTCGGAATTTCCTCAAAATTTCTCAATCCCGAAATTCCGGGATCAGAAAATTGAACGGGATCCCGGGATTGGATGCCCTAACTGCAGCCCATTTACGAATAGTACATACACTTTTAATCGCTTGATAGGTGAATAACAATGTAGTAGAGGTTTGCACGGGCCCGGGCCTGGCCCGCGGGCTCTTACCCGACCCAGGCCGTGGGCCGGGCTCGGGCGGGTAAGCGCAATTGAGAGTCGGGCTTTGCAATTTCGGATATAATTTGGGAAAAAATATAGCAAATCGAGAATTTAAAATTCCTCGGTGGGCTAAAAAAATCAAAGGACTTTCGGAGATAATCTGGGAAAAAGTATAGCAAATCGAGGATTTCAAATTCCTCGGCGAGCTTAAATAAGGAGTTTCGGGCTTCGGGTCGGGTTCGGGTAACAAGTGCGGTATTAGACTCGGGCCCGGGCCGGGTCGGGCGTGTGTTTTTCGGGCTCGGACCGGGTAATTTTGTAAAATTTTGTCCCGTGCAGACCTCTACAATGTAGGTACGTGACTAATATGTATTGCAGTGGGTCTTCTACTTCCGAATGATTCAGTCTAAGTCGTGAACCGAGGAAGTCGACAAATACTCAAATTTTGATGTAGATTCAACGTGTAAATTGTATTTACATTTTTACTACACATAATTTCCCATTACAATATCCACAGGCTCTACGGATGATAGTCTAGTCTTGATTATTTAACTTATTGAAATATTTATGCAGTGAAGTTATGTTGTACGACAGCTCTTTTTATCAGAATAAATAAGTTTAAAACAGGAAATTGCATCCTGCACCGCTTCATGTACTTTCATAAATTAGTATCAGGATCTTTTGCTTCTAAGCCATACTTTCTTTCATCTATAATTTTAAAGCATTCTTCCAATTCTTTAGTTACAAATTTAAAATCTATAAAAATCGACATATGAAACAACCGGACGTAGTTTATTTTGCTTAACTTTTCCGGTTCTAAGCTCAAGAAATGCGACCCCAATACCCACATTTTCTTAAATATCTATTTTAATATGGGTGATACAATGTTTATAATTAAGGTATTCTTATATCATAGTTTTTTGGACCTTTTGTAGTTTATATAAATACGCGATGCGATAACGAGATAAGCGCCCGCTTACTTGCGATCGTTTGTAAGATAACTGCGCTGAACGCGTCAGTTGCAAATTTATATTTGTATTGGAATGACGTCTTTTTTACGCGCAACTTAAAATATGATTATTTATTAAAAAATCACGGATTTTTATAAAAAAAAAACTGCATGAGGAATGATGCAGAGATATTTTAAAGCCTTTAGACTATTTTTTTTTGAAATTCATAAGAATACGCCAATAATGAGGAAACCACTGGGGTCCCTAAACGATCGCCATCGGCAGATAAGTATTTTTCTAGTCTCCGAGCCGCGAGAGTTAAATTCTCATAAGCGTAACTACGAAATCTGGTATGTAGGGGACCCACTGAATCGTCATTTACAATATTAAATAATCGAACTAAAGCTGAGCTTAGCAATGGAAAAAAATATATGTATCAGAACACTTATCGTCGTTAGCCGAACCAACAACTTTGATGCCGCGATTATAATGATAATCGCTTTTCAGAAAGCCCAATGCACGAATTTTCAGTCTAAAGTGCAATGTTCGTAACATGCAACATACCTACTGAAAATTTGAATTAAATGGTATTAAAATTTTAAATAAATTCTGCGAAAAATGATAACAATTTTTTTATATAAAATTGCATGCACGGTTTAAATTACAGCATATAATCAATTACTGTTTTTCGCTTCCCTGTAGAGTTACACTTTATTGAGTTTCCAGCTGTTTCCTTCAGACCGACGTAATTATTAAAACGTGTTATTGATAAAACTCGCCGCGAGTATTTGACACAAAAAAAACGAGATAGGAAAGTTGACACAGCTTTTGATGCTGATAACGGCAACGGTCAATACAATTTGGTTTTGTATTGAATCAGATGACTTTTTCAAATTTATGCTTGCAATCATTATTGTGAGTCATGTATGTGTTATATGACACTATCGGCTTTTGAGCATAATTATTATAACGTATATATATGAATGTTTTATTCATCTCAATTTAATATTATATTTTGTATGAATCTTGTGTCCTTAAATCCATTAATTATTATTTAATTTTCCCCATAAATTTAAAAATATTGTCAATAATGTCTGCACCTTTTCTGTCAATTTTTTGTCAAAATTCTCGTTATATTTTTACAAAAAACAAAACGTGAACAAAAGTTTTCTATTATGAAACTCGACAAAAAAATTCTCACTTATAATGCCGTTCGTGGTCTATTTGGTAAGAGTTTTGTTCTAGCGATCAGGTCAGTATCAAATTTAGATTTTGGACGTGGGTGTTTGTGATGTCTATTCTAAAATTGATCTCGAATTTGCTTTTCAAAATATTTGACTCATTTGCAATTGGCTGTTATGTCAAATATGTACATATTTTAAAATAATTTAACATTATTTTTTCTATCGAAACGTTGTTATTTTAAAATAAGCACGTTTTTAATTTTACAATCTTTGAATATCATGAATATCTGAATGCCATGACTTTTGCTTTGGAAAATTTCGTAACATTCCATGGTTCGTCTTCTCTGTTCATATAAATGTGTCAAAGGTCAGGGGAACCTATTGGCCATTAAGAGTGGCGTGACAATGTTATGTTTTTTTAATGGTCGTAGTTGCTATCTTAATTTCACAGCAGACAGCTCACTCGATTGTTATTGCTCGCATGTTATCGGCATTTCAAAAATTGTGTGAATAGGAAGCAATGTGCTAACACAACTTACCACGAAAATAAACGGTGAGTTTTTTTAAACTAAGATATTTAAAAAATATATTAATTGAAATTAACCTTATGGAGACGTTAAAAAAACGCGATTCCGACATTGACCCACTGTCGGGTTCGGAGAGTAAAATTCAAATATCGAATTGATTTTTTTCTCTACAATTCTTTGTTTCAATATCCGTCGCTTACTTGTACTATTAAAGAATAGGCTTCGCTACTATTGATAGGCATGCTTAAAGCTGAAACTAAGTACTAGAGGTCTGCACGAGCCCGGGCTCGGCCCATGGGTCTCTACCCGGCGGGTAAGCGCAATTGAGATTCGGGTCCGGGTAAGGAATTTATTTTTTCATAAAAATATTTCAGACTATGTTCGTGTCAAAAGTCAGCCATAATGATTTTAATTATTACCAGTTCTATAGAGAATCGTAAATTGGTGATAAATGCATCTATATTTTGATATTTTAATTACATATGTAACAGAAAACATCGAAGCTAGAGGCTTTATAATTGAATGCTCAAAATTTTCATTTGCTTTCAACAGTCACCACTATCGATAAGTCACTTGCTGTCTTCTACCAGTTCGTGGACGATATTATATACTTACGTTGACCTAGCAATATATTTATAACGTAGCCTATAATTTCCGTCTGAATTTTCCATTACTTTCATTACGCCGAAAGTAAACGGAAAAGTTATTATCCCTCGGTAAATTCAAACCGGTAATGTCTGCCCTCGGCGTAGCCTATGTATGCGCTGATTGCTATATCAGCCTTTCATAAATGTTATATGGCGTAGGTCGTAGAACATGTAGCGAAAAAATCTTACGACTGTGTACTAGTCTAATGGCGCCATAAAAGTATAGCCATTTGAAATGCTTGCACAACTTTATAATCCCAAAGGGCTTATCATACCGTGCTGGCATTTCGTAAACTACTTTTTAAAAAAAAATACCACTACGTTAAAATTCAATTAAAGCGATCGTAGCAATCGCTGACCTTCATAATTGCAGTTCATATCAACACGGTATAACCTTATATAGGTACTACTGTTTCATTCTTGGAATACCATGTTAATGCCATATAACGGTCTGAAGATGCTTTTCAAAGAAGTGATATACATGTCACTTGTAGTAGCACAACCAGTGTCAAAGCCCCTATAGTGAAAGCCATGCTATTGAGTTGAAAACAGGTACTTTTTTCAGATGAGCGGGCCGGCGTCAAAATTTTTAAAGTAATATCACATCATTATGAAACCATTGATTACTATTATTTTGAAGCAAATACATATATATATATATTGTAATTATATATCTTTTCAATTAAATCATTTTTTAAATGAGAAAAAATTACATTTTCTAAGGTTTTTTAATAAAAATCTCTGAGAACAAAAGCAAACAAAGATGCCAAATCATTTTATTTAAAAAAAAAAAATTACAATATTTCAATACAGAATATGAGGTTGGATAGTTCATTGAAAAAAACCAACGTCATTATTGGGATTTTAATCAATTAATATTAATCTCGAAATTTATTTGTGCACACTGGTTCGTCACTCAATCTTTCCATAAGATTTCTCAAGTCATATCAGTAATCAAAAATCAGTAAGTGAAACTAGGATAGCACAATTCACTTCATTATTTTTTTTATATTGTTATTGATTAAATCATCATTTACTTGGTATATTGCCATTATTATATGATAAAAGACGCAGCATGTATTTCATAATATCACAATAGGCGTCAAAATCTTATATAATATTATATGAATTCCGCTTGTTACTGTCGTTTATGTAATTTATAATTTATATTCTATATAATTGTGATACTTAATAGTGGGAAGTTAAATTTTATTGGTTTTTACCACACGTCGCATATCTTGCCATTCGCTATATTTCTTACAATCATTACTTAATTTGCATATATGGCCCTTCCGATGTATCGTTAATTGTAAATTAATAACACCAACGAATCACAGAATATCCATACGAGAAATCTTTCAAACATACATGTTACATTTAACGAAAAATAAGCTCATAAATTGGAATTTAGAGTTGATCTACGTATAACCGCCATACAATTTGTTAGTAAAGGCAGGGATTCAACGGCCAGCTCAGAATTTGCTGATTTTCTACAGCACTGCTTGGAACTTAAGACTGCTATGCCAGTGTACATAAATACAATACATTTAAGTATTTAAGATATTATATGCATATTACAAAAATAAACCTAAGATTCGAAAGAAGGTAATAATCGCGTGTAAAAAATACGAATACTACAGTTATGTATTTATTATTCGACTTAATAAATACCTGTTTCATATGGGCTTCGACAATTTTTTGCTGAAAATATACATGCTTATCACGATCAAAAGTACGTATGTACATATTTACAAGCTTTTGTTGCAGAATCACCACGAACAAACTTTGTGGAATATTGTTCTGAAACTGGCACGATATTTTTTCAGTCTATTATAGGAAAAGTAATAAAATAACGCTGCAACGCCCACACTATTTTGTTTCGGCCGGTTCCTGGATAATAATGGCTATTTTTACAGCGACACTTAAAAACTTATTGCTGCTTATCTTGATGTTGGGGAAAAAAATGGGAACATTTTTTTAGCTCTCGCTCGAGTTTTTTAAAATTTCCTCAATCCCGAAATCCCGGAATTAGTACCATCACAATCCCGGGACTTCGGGATCACAATATTGGACGGGATCTCGGGATTGGACGCCCCTAATTCGTTTTTCTTTATATTATATTTAAATGAAATGTGTATTGTTTACCTTGACTATAGTTGTTTTCATTGAAGGTATTCATTAAAAAATATATTGATAATATCTATACATTTTCTTTTTTAAATGTATACAATATAGAGGTTGGTATATAATGATATGTGCTATTCATTATGTTGGTTAAATTTCTTAAATCTTTTACGTTCAAGGTTCATCAACCCATCGTTCGTTTTGCACATACTATAAATAATCTACATTAGAACCTCGATTATCCGGACTAATTGGGGATGAAGATAGTCCGGATAATCTAAAAAAAACATAATTTACACGGAAAGACATGTACAATCAGTGTAAAAAAATATTTGTCTAGATTAACATAAAGCTTTAGTATTAAATTATTTTTTATCGAGAAATTCATTTATTGGTTTTTGCTTAAATAAGCTAGCTGTTCTTTTTGAAGCTGCCAAATCGCGAATACTTTTAAGACATATAAGTTATCCCGAGATACATTCTTCTTGGCTCTCAAACCACTTCATGGCGACATCTAAGCACTGAAAATATTTAGAATGAGCAGGACCAATATCTCTTTCTTTGGATATCTCTTCTTCGCCTTCTTGATCTTGTTGAGACAAATATTTCCTTAATTATTTTCACACCATTCAAAATTTGAAATCCAAGATCGTTCGCATCAAAATTTAACCACTTGGTAACATATTCTTTGTCACATTCAGCACATATTTAAATTTGTGCCATTGCTTCTATAATGTCTCTTATAATAATTTCTAGTGTGTTACATGAACTTTCTGTGGTATCAATTCGCCACGAGAAAATTAGCAAATTGTTCCGGAAAACAGTCCGGATAATCGAGGTTCTACTGTATATACATTTCCAATTGATCAAACATATAATTTATGAATAAATGAATTTAAAAAACATTCACTAATTAATTAAACATATTAACCCAAACTAAATTGATATCAGAGTCAGACAGCTCCTATGCATGATGTTATAGTAACATTTAACAACCCTTTTCTAAAAATGAAATCATGTATTATCGTATTTACCGTTATGTTCGTTTACCGTATGAATGAAAGGTGAAAAGGCACTGTCTTTATTTAATTGACAAATTACCGTTGATCGGTGACACCTTTATTATTAAGCAAATCGCTAAGTTTATTTTCGAAAAAAAAAACCTATCAATAAAGCAACTTACAGGAAGTCTGCCTGATATTTATCAAGTACCCATGTTTTATAATAACATACTCAATGGAAACATAAAACTGTAAAATGTTCTTTTTATTTTTTTATCCATTTCTGATGCCAATGTGGGGCATATGTTCTCCTAATGGAGGTATCTCAACAGAAGTTTTTTCTACGAGAACTATTTGTTACTCAGTCGCTTAACCTCACTTTTTTTTTCAATGTGAGTATTAGGTTAACCTCTCCCTAATACCGGCTTCAATTTGAAACTGATAATATTTCATCCTGATATAAATTGCATTGGTAATTGAATAAGATGCATTGATTTAGCTTTTTAGTTACTTATTATATAGCACGTCAATTTTGATTTAACGTGTAAAAGTCGGAGGTTTTAAACGTACGACAATCAAACCGCATTACAAACTATTTAGGACCAAGTTGCTACACTACCAGCTTACATTTCCAAAATATTCTCGAAAAAACAACCAGCACATGTTGGCACACGCCAAACGGTTTACAAACCTATGCAATTGTGGAAAATAGTAACTTCTGCCATATATCTTTTTTTAAAAATGTATATATTCGAGACGGAAAACTTGGCATACATTGTTCATTCATGTTGCTGAGTCAGATGATGGACTTAACTCGTGTTCAACACCTGATGGGATACTATATCAATAAATAGTTGCCGTATATAAAAAGCGCACTACGCAATTCATAATAATTATGTCGTTAATTATAAATTTTCTGTTATTTCACGAGGCATATGCAAATAATATACACGACGCATACATTGTTTGCTTACACGGTCGCTTGAAAAAGGCGTATCGGAAAAACACATTAGGGAAATTGATGATCATTAATTATTGTAAAATGAAAACAAATTGCATGATCATATCGTCGCCTCGGATACAATGGATCATATTTTATGGTTGAGTGTGCATTGTGTTGAAAATGTTTTTAATATTTTGCAGCTTATAATTGAATTAAGGTCCTGTTTTTTCCTTATTTAACACGACAATGTGGAAATTGGAGAATGAAAGCTATGGGGTAACGTAAACGGGATTACCTTGTAACTCAATGTTTGTATTTTGTGTTCATTTACTGCATCACAGTCAATGTTCCCTCTAAGGCAAGAGGTTAGCTGCGCGGAAAATTCAAAATCTGCGCGGAGGATGCACGGACCGAACTAATTTTAATTGACCAACTGTCTTGTAGTGTGCGCCAACCCGGAATGAGTGCGCGGGGACTTCCCAACAGCTGCGTGGCCGTGCACGCGCGCAGCTTAGAGGGAACGTTGATCACAGCCTTGTGAAGCAAGGCAGATTACTGCAGTTAAAAATAGATGAGAGTATTTCAATTTTTATATACAATATGTATTATAGACACCAGTGTTTCTTAACAAGGGGGCCACAGATAACTTTTTTAAGGGAGCCACAGTACAGTTTTGGGAAGTCACGGGATAATTTTGCGAAATCCGTAAATTGGAATGTCTGAGAAAAGTTTAAAAAAAAATGTCTCACGGTGCTCATTTGGGAAAATCTGTAAATTCCCGAGTTTTTGGATTCCAAATTCTCGGAAGAGCTAAACAAAAAATCTCGCGTCTCTTCGTTTTGGGAAATCCAAAATTTCCTTATTAAATTTATATATACTTCAATACTACAAAAATGGTATGAGGTTCACGGAAAAAATATCACACTCAAAAGGGGCCACGGGCCTATAAAGGTTAAGAAACTATGATATACACCATATTTGACTACACTGTCAAAAAAATGCGTTGGTAGTAAACAAAATATGTACATACAACATAATTAACTCTTAGATGGATTCGGCGGTAACTTTGCGGAGGTTCATTTTCAATATAAAAATAAATTTGATAATTGTGTTATTCCACTTGTTGTGCTACAAAATTTGCCCCTTCCAGAAGCAATTCGTAGCAAAAGTTTCTTAAACCATACGATGTTAAGTCTTATGATGCTTCTTACACTTTTGTGAATTGACACAGTTATCAAATTTAATTTTATATTTCGTCGATATAATATTATTTGGGCACCGGTGCCATCATCATTTCAATACAATACAATCACTTCTTTTGCATTGAAAACATTTTCGCCTTTTGATCCTAAAAAGGGGTATTTATCTGTTTATGATATTTCTTATGATATGCAATAAATAATAAATAATTATTTAACACCTGCATTTTGCACGTGCTTTGTCTATTTTATGAATCACTTTGAAGAGCAGTGATAAACGCAGGTGACTCTTATCGCTTCAAATTATCAGATTTAAATCGACCTTATTTCGGGTAAGAATACACATATGTTTTATTATGTATATTTATATTTAATCCTCTCATGTTTACCTGTTTATTGTGACTGTTATTTGCACGATTAAGTCATACTTAATCGTTCTTATCATTATCGATGAATCTGAAATTTTCAGTAAACACCTGTTTCCTGCGATCGCCGCGTTATTTTGACGTTTTGACGTATTCACAGCTAGCGTAAAAAAATAGAAATAATGTTACCATGCTGATACAAGGTTGGCATTAATATGACCTGAAATATAAATCAATTTTGCTTATTACACTAATTTTCTTCCGACTGAAATAACGAAAGAAAAGATCTTACACATGTATTATATCGATAGGGGGGTTTTTTTAACATTGTAAAATAGCCCTATTTGTGTTGAACGACCGAACCCATACAACTTACACTTGTATAGGATGAGTGATCGATGATTTTATTATCCGATGTTTGAGTGTAACATATCTAGGATGTTGAATACGTTGGCAACAAAATATGTTTGTTTACTTATATTTGTGGGGTAGGTATTATCTAGGAAAACGAACATTACGTAACATTTAACAGAAAGACATACATGTATTTTTTTGTACATAGATAGCGAACGTTGTTTTTGAAGTAACACCTTTTACGTATTCACAAAAGGTGTATGAAGTCTAGAATCTTTATTCACATTCTCCAAAATCGCAAACAATCACGAACAAACTATTTATCTTAATTACATATTATCAATAGTGAAAAGCAGCACTTTCTTAGGATGCGAAATATACACAATAGTACACAATTAAACATCCAGGTCGCCGATTGGTTTTTTTTCTATCCATCTCCTTAAAAATGTTATCTTAGAAACCAATACTGATCTTTGGCAATGTTATTAAAATTGTTTAAAGCTTTTTTTCTCAGCCCACTATTTTTTATATGTAGGTACATGCATTGAATGATTTAGTAACTCAAAAATGAACTATCTGCGTTTCTATATTAGGCGCTTTTTATTTTATTTTATATTGTCAGTTAAATTTCCCTAATAAACAACACCAACTAAGGTGAAATATATACGAAATTTCAGATGTGTTATCATAACTTTTATATCATCAAAGTCAATTCAACAAAACAAGATTTTATTTAAGTTGTTGAATGTACCGGTCGGTGTCTGGTTTCTCGTCTTCGATTGGTTTCATAAAAACATATTTTTCAACGTCTACATTTTTTATCTCATATAATCAATCAATGTGAAATCCGCGGAAATCCTTGTTTTCGCCAAAGATTGACAGTAGGCATAATAATTCAGACTGTTATCAAATATTCGAAAATATTAAACCACAATCTTAACGAAAAAAAATATTCGGCGTCTCAATATATCTTGATATAATCAATTTCGTTCATTTAACCCATCTATATATTATTATTTTATTTTTTAAAATTGTATTGTACTACTCAATATTATATGGACCAAAGGTTATCAACCTTTTTGGATCCTAGAGCGCAATCTAAAATATTGGTTGGGCGGCGAGCACCACATGTTTTCAAAATCTCAAAACCCAGGAATTTACCGATTTCCCCAAAATATCTCCGAAACTCGTTTTTTTTTTTCAGCTCACCGAGGAATTTAACGATTTCATAAATTAGCTGGCGGGCGCATCGGCCGTCGCCATGGCACGGGGTTGGTAATTTCTGATATGGACGATGCGTTGCCGGTCTGGCAGAGACGGTGGGACACCTCAACCATGGGACGCCAGACCTACGTATTCTGTCCGAACATAAAATGGCGAATGGAGATAACCAAAGACTTGTCTCCAAATCACTGGACGAGCCAATTCATTATTGGACATAGTGGTTTCGCTGCCAAGCCCCGTAAGATTGGCCGGTTAGTGGATATATCAGTATGCAAAGATGGCTTTTTAAATCAGGATGCTGAACACATCATATGGAAGTGTCGGTTAATTCACAATGCAAGGGAACAGCTGCGCAAGTCGATCCAACCTTCCATTTGACCGATCGACCACCCTGTCGTGGTTTCTTTCTAATATGGCAAATTGTCAGGCATTTAAGAATTTCGCGGCGTCACACGGTAAACGAGTAGACTTAGACGTAGAGTCTTTTCAATTATCTTAAGAGATGGATTTTCTGCACACTTAAGTGCACGCCACCAAGTTTTGGGCAGTTGCTCCTAAAACACTACCAACCCAGCAAAAAAAAACAAGTTGCAACTATTTTTTAAATACATAACTTAATGCTTTTAATATTCGATGTTCAAATATTTGGAATGCCGTATCATGATAATACTTATGTTCAAATGCTTTGCTACCTCGCCATGCAAATTTAGAATTACAGTATTTTACTGTGATTTAAGGCGTCTGGCTTTCTCCACAAAACATAAAAGCGATAATACGTTAGCAAATTGACCGTCCAAGAAATGTGAAAATGTCAGTCAGTGAGTCGCCTTTTTAACTTGTGTATTGAAAGGTCAAATTTTACATGCGTCAAATTTCGTGGAAATTAAACTCGTAGATTTGTTGAAATTTGAAAATTATCATGATTGTTCGATGTGCATTAAGTACTTGCTTGATGCATACAATTACGTTTTCAACATAGTTGCCATCAATCGACCCGTAATGGGCATAACATCGTAACTGACCGTTGATAAATGTTACAGAAGGCTTTTTTTAAAATTACTCGTACAAAGATCGATAAAGGAATTCCTTAAATACGGGTAGTAAAAAAAAAACTATTCGTATATGGTCAATGCCTATCCTGATTTTATACTGACTACTTTCAGTTTTCTAGATCAGCGTTTCTCAATCGGGTCCACATCGAACAAACGATAACATGTCAAAACACTAAAATGCCAAGGCGAATGAGATAATGTTATAAATGTTTTGTCACTGACGCCGTAGGCGATATTGAACAATTATTGGTTTAAAACGCAATTTACCTAATTGTGTCGATTTAGGTCGATATTGTCTTGTCGTTACTTCGTATATATTAATATAAGATATCTCTCTGATGGTGTAAACTATTACTGTCATTTGTTAGATGTTCGGTCCCAAACCAATTATTAAATGCATGTCATTATCAGACAAATTATTCCATAACCACAACGTAACACGAGTTAGTATTTAATAAAAGAATTGATTTTGAAAAAAATCACTGTTGTTTCTGATACGACTGTGTATCTACACTCTTATTCGGAAATGTAATTTATTTTTACTAACTCTTGTCGTTTTAATGTTTAATTTGAGTTTTAGAAGGGTTTCATTTCCATGATGTCAGTATTTCAGCAACGGAGACGTTTTATTAAATATTGTAAGCGGTTGTTTCCTACTAATTAAATTATTCCAAAATCATGTTGTCGTAGCTGAGTCGTAGGCGAAGTGGCAGTACGTAGCACATAGCAGTGGAAATTTTCTCGATAGCTTCACGTCTTCCACAAATTGGGGTGCAAAATAATATATTATATACCGTGGCCTTGGAAAAATCTCAAGTGGGTGTGAGTATCAGTGTCGTAGTGGATCATGAATGTTTTCTTCTACGTATTATCTTGAAATATTCCTAAAAATAAATATATTCTGGAATTAGTAATAAATACACATTTCTCAGTTTCTTTGTTGGAAAACAGCCTTTCGGGAAGATGGCACGTAGCCTAATGCGACGTGTTCTACTGTATGTATTTAATATACAGACTAGTTATTTAATTCGAATCCATGCCCGCTCCCTATGTGGAGTATTTTGACTTATAATGGAGGTGTCTCAACAGAAGTCTTTTTCTACGAGAACTGTTTGTTACTCAGATACTCAATCTCTTTTTTTAAGACATTATGGATAGGGAAAGGATGGGGCTAGGACAGGACTAGTGGTTAACTATTCGTTATCGCTACGTCCCATTATTTTAGGATCGGAATGATGGGAGGAATTGTCATCACAAACACACATGCCTTCATACAGAAATCGATAGAAAAAATACTGTTCGTACTGGAACTCGAACCTGTGGGATCCATCACGGAAGCCAACGACGTTGGCCGCTGCGCCACGGACCCGACGGATAACTTCATTTAATGAAATCTTTTTGTTAATATACTCATGAATAATTTTCGAGATGGCTTAGTCATAAGTCGGACATGACGGAATCAGCATATGTATATATATTAATTTGGCAGTAATAAAAAAAACATTTCTGTCAGCGATTAGTGTTAAAAGTATATTTTTATTTACAGTTTAAGGAAATGTTTATGTTTCGGTAAATACATCTTTATTTTGTTTGATATGGTATGAATTGAATCATTCAACACTATGAAAAAGCGTACTGTTTATAACTAGGAAAATAAAATTCTATTTTTCTATTGAAGTTATGTACTCATGTCTTACACGTCAGAAAAAAAAATCAAAAGGAGATTTCGTTATATATTTATAGTTTATCAAGTATTATTTGTCTCGTCTCTGATATTTCCATGTACAAATGGTATAAGTAAATATTTCATGTATGTTAACGTAATTAACCTACACAGTCGTGAAATTAAATTCTGTATATTTATTCCAAATACTATTTCGTTCGCATAGCATTTTTCTGTGCGAATCTTTATCTTACAATTTTCATTCGCACGAAAGTCGTATCGTCACAAGCCACTGCCCTGTGTGCATGTATATGTGACGCCTCACCCCTGGCGTGACGTCACATCTTCGCTTTATTTGGGACGAGAGACGAGCTTCCCCTGCGACGGAGTAATTGGTGACGCTCTCCATTTTCGGAGCAGGCTCTGCTTAATACGATTTCCCTTCGCTCAAAGTAAAAATGAACCCAATTTTCCAGGCATGCATTATTCATCGAATTCCGAGAAAGTATTATTTTGCCTCTAAATATATGTACATACATATATGACGCGATAACAAGGCTGTTGGAATTGTAATAAAATTCTCTTTGTTTAAATATTTCATTTAAATTTCAAACAAAAATATGCTATTTTACAAACAGTCTTTCTTGTAAAAATACAATAATTTTTCAGACGGTATAAGTTTCGCGTCAAAATACGAAATCATTTTCATAGCAAGCGAGGTCTTGAATGTTTATTTTTAACACAAAAATACCAATTTTTTGCGTATTTAAAACTACTAATTCGGTATTGAAAATATACAATTAATACCGGGATCCCGGTTTCGGTATAAAATACTTTTTTTGCAATCCCTACTACCCCCTACCTACCCGATCAACGAAACACGGTATGGAGACAGAGAGATAAGCCAATGCTTAGACCTTTCCTAATCCCGCTTACATTTCCTTATCCTCACCTAAAAAGATAAGTTAAGATATGATCAGTGGTAGCTTAGTCATTTCTAGTAAAAACATTTTAGTTGAGATGTTTTATTGGCGGTATCTTTTTAATATTAATATGTATTCCATATCGGTAGAGGAAATAAGTTTAACAAATTACTTTAGGTTTATTGCTTTTGCAATGTAAAAAAGATATAACGAAATATAACCATTACAAATTGGCAAGAAAGTAAGCCTGACAAAGTTAACTTTAAATACATAAAAATAGTATTCGCTTGAGCTGACTTACGTCCATTTGAAATATGTCAACATCTGAGGCAATATTGTTAAACACTGTTATTAAGTATTGTTAAAATGCTCTCCCTATTGGCAGGGTGGGAATTCTCATTAAATGATCAGGAACATTAAGTGTCATATTCTCAAAAATGGTAGAATTTTCATTTTGGCCTCGTATAAGCCGAATGAAATCTTTGGAAAGATGCAAGTAACCCTTGTTAGTTTGACCAACTTAAGTCATATTGAATGTCGTCGGATGAATTGATCGGGGCTGTTTTTTTTAATTAATGTTATCCAAGGCTTTTCGTGTAGAATATTAATTATTATTTGCAAAAAACATTCGCTCGTTCGTGTCCGTGTCGTATTAATAACCGCCGTTTTTCTCATCATGACCAATGATGTTAATTAGCAGTGGAAAGTGTGATGGCTGCCGGCCCGTGAGTGATTTTATTATTTAATATTAACGACTTTCGGTTTTAGTGTAACTTATGTGGCAACGCGTATCGTGGGGTTAATTAAACGAAGAGGTTCGACGACTCTGAAAAATGGAAACCATGCTAGCCTATTGATTATATTGATACATGTTGTGTTTTATTTAGTTACCCACATATATTTCTATACTTATTTTTATAACGAAAACGCTGCTTTGGTTATTCAAATGAACGATGTGATTTTTTTAATCTTCATTTTGTGTTATATTCGTGTCAAATTTTATCACTCTTACAATTTATATTGTTATCTTTGGTTAACCCATTGATTTGATTTAATAATTGCCCCGACTGTTGCCGATTGGTCAGCGTCGTTTGAATGAGCGAAACACGTATTGCTGATGGAGTAACACGGACATTGTCAGCCTCTGTAGCCGTACAATCAGAACTCTGCTCTGCATTCCTTGTATAAACCGATCAATACCTTGATTTATAGAACGAATTTATTGACCCATTCCTTGTTCATATGTCTCTTCCTTGCGTTTTTTATTTCTCGCATAAGACTATTTATTTGGAACGGTGCATGTTTCAATACTTGTGTATCTATGAATCATAGAAAATTCGGTGTAAGCTGCGAGCGAATGGGGTGGTGGAGTGAGTTAATGTAAACGTTGGGTGGGTTTAAGGGAATTCGGGGGAGAGGAGTTGATTACTTCCGAGGATCGCCGGCGCCATCTCCCGTCGTCGCTTTCCATCTCCCATTGCGATTCAGAATGCTGTGCCAGATATTATTTTTCCTTTCTTTCCGTGCTATTTGTCTTATAGTACCTATGTATGTACGTATATTCTCAATTAAATATGTCCTTCGTTAAAAGTTCTAAGAATAAATGGACACGGAAACGTGGCATTAAATACAAAAAAAAGATTAAATTAAAAATTATACGTGACGGCTTATTATTTCATATTTTTTTATTGGTTAGTTTAATGTTGCCAGAAATCTTCTAAACCATTTTATCAATGCTGTGAGGTTGACACATTCTGTAATATGTTGACTGGGTGAATTTATTGTGGTGTTTTTTCTGTTTTAATCCCGTATTGCTAGGGAAATACTTGGTTGACTCAATATTATGGAAGTATATATATTTTTTTTTTGTATCTGAATATTCAGCGCATATTTCATTTTTTTATGTTTTTTTCATTAAAAAAAGCTTACCATAGAATCCGTTCCTAGATTGGAGTTTTTGCTAAATATTAATTATAACTAAGCAAAGCGTTGCTCACGATCAACACGTTGCGGCAAAGCCTACTTGTTGCCCCGCAGGTCTGCGGACTGCCAAGCTATCGCCCTTGTATCCTGTAATGAAACTCGGAAAACTTTCACTACCTGTTGAATCATCTGGCCACGTTTTCTGTTTGCCTGGTACTGTTTTATCAATATCAACGTTTTTTTTTATGGAATTTTTATCATTGTTGCAATGAGAATTGCGAATATTATCTCGGAGAGTTTGGGATATACTATACAATACATGTAGTATGGAAAAGCGCTTGTACTGCATATGAAATATCAATAGGTGTAAATATTAGGAAGTACTTTGTTGATTTTACTAAATTTTTCAAACTGACGCCGAGAAATTGTTTAACCCTCTTCGATGAAGTGCTAAAAAGGGAAGTGATATAATTTTTACATTCTATTTGCTCTCTTTATTTATTTTAATGTTAATAATTGCTTATAGTATGTAGTAAGACAGCAAAACACACCACACATAACATGTTATATCATGTACAATTAAACGTAAACTGTGATTTCAACATTGGTATTATTATATGAGGCCGACGGCTGGAAATAAACGTGCGAGTCCCGTAACGTATAAAATTAGTTTACAGTTGGAAATACAAAGCATAATTGTGACAAAAATTGTACAGATGTGATATCGGCAAACTATTTTTTTAAACTCTTAGGCGAACCAAGCTAAATCATAAGCGAACTGAAAGCTTTGCTCTACTTTAAAATTAATTATTCAAATTTTCTGTTATTTAGATATTCCTTTATAATACCATGTCGGGTATCGTGCGGCAGTGAATCAATTTAACTAAGCGTGTATATATTAATCTTATATGTAAAAGGTTACCTATTGCATTAAACTTAGCAATTTTTTTAAGTAAACATCTATACTTGTATAGCGAAAGCGTTGAATCGTTTGACTTTTGTAGTAAAGATCTTCTTCTCAGCGTTAAAAAGTATGATATTCGTCTTGAGACATAAAATGGCCAAGTATATATTTTTTAATATGACATCTCCTATTGTAGAACTTATGGGATTTCCGCTTCTTAGGATCGGTTTGGTGAAAAAAGTAATGCATTTAGGGAACTGGTATTCGAACCTGTGTACAGTTATGATGTTAGCCACTCGGCTATATACCCACCGACTTAAATACTCAATGCTATTCAGCCGACCATAAGAACTACATATATCGTATTTTGACTTCAGCAAATGCATTATCGAATTATATATGTATAATATATTAAAATTTTATCACTCCGATGCTTTTATGAATGTCCTCGTAAGATATATCTTAAATCACCCTTTCTTTAATGGGATATAAAAAATGCACAAAGAATTCAGTTCGTCAAAATTATCCCCTGTTTATTTGGCTGTCATCTGATTGCGCATTGTATCTT
Organism: Himalopsyche anomala; assembly: GCA_031772345.1. Lineage (NCBI taxonomy): Eukaryota > Metazoa > Arthropoda > Insecta > Trichoptera > Rhyacophilidae > Himalopsyche > Himalopsyche anomala. The sequence continues at coordinate 3,328,034 of CM062828.1, forward strand.
TGACGTTGGAGAGTCCGAATACGCCCCTTATCTTCGGTTGAATGTTCTCGCATTGCGAATCGATCCGCGACGCCCTTGCACGGCGACGTCGCTCGACCCAACGACGCCACATGCCGCCGTCGGGGGGTGGGGTAGGAGACGCCACCACGCAATGGGAAGAAAAAGGAGTGACGATGAATAAATAGGTCAGAGGCTTTAGCCGGCTGCGCGCACTGAATGACTCTCTAACAAAGGAATGAAATCATCTGACAATAATAGGTCGCTCGAGAAAATTTTATCTAAATATTTTGTGCACGGTTATTATTTTAATTATACTTACAATAATCCCAGTACAGGCAGTTTTATAAATTGATTTTTCAATCGATTTATGAATTTCCGTTCAAAGGCATGTATGTATGTGATGTGTTGAATTCCCCCCTCCCACCCATCCTATCCTATGCACAGGGCGTATCGAGAGCGATTAGCTTACCACTAGTCCCTGTCCTAGCTCTATCCTTCTATCCCTACTCTCTTTAGAAAAAGAGAGGTTGAGCAACTGAGTAACAAGCAGTTCTCGTAGAAACACTTCTGTTGAGATAAACTCCATTAGGAGTCCATATGCTCCACATTGGGAGCGGACATGGTAAAAAATATATATATATATATATTAATCGCTAAACGTATTTATTTCACTTTTTCTATAGTGATCAGAACCTATACCTACCGATACAATTGTAGAATTAGTTAAAACAAATGTTTCTTATGCCTTTTCACCAAAAAATTACGTTGCAGAGGTTGAAACGTATTGATAAATTTGTTAGTAGCAAAGATCATGTACAAAAATCTTTAATCGATTTTTATAACGATGAATCTCGTCATTCTACGCACTTCGTTTCCTGTATCAATTAGTCTAAGATTTTAAATATTAAATTACAGTCGATTTTAATTAATCTAATGTCTGAATAAAAAAAACTAATAATCGTTTTCCTTTTCAGATTCTACAGCCCGATGTATTAAAACTTGTGATCCAATTTCGTCTCCACAATGGCGCCCGACTCGACGAGTAGCAGCATCACGACGAGACAGCAGGCCTGTCAGCCGGAACACGTCCCCCTCATCGACAAGCAGTCGACGATACCATGTCCGGTCACCACGGAAAACGGCAGCATAGACAAGAAATCGGATCAGAGGAGATTATCGACGGGCGATCAGCCAAGCTCGGATTTTAAGACGTTCAGTCCGAATGCCGACCCCAGCGAGGAGCCGTTCGTCGCCAAGTTCAGGTGGCCTGATTTGATAGTGCAGATTTTCCTGCACGCGGGATTTTTGTATGGATTCTTTCTCATGTTGACGTCTGCTAAGCTCTTGACGTCGATATTCGGTGAGTTTAATTTTGTTTTATATTCAACGTATGTTTCCATAAACTAATCGCTTTGTATACCAAGCCCTAATTATCATTAACCTTTTCAGTACCGCGATGTTTTAAGCTAAAAAAACATTCACTCACATACCTACCGCATGTTTTTAATAATTTTTGAATAGTTTTAAAAAATAGGACTGAATTTATGAATGTTAAAAGTTTACTTATAAAATGATATATATAGTTTAATATTTTCAAGTTACATTCGTGGTCTTCAGTGGCCTTACGGTATTCACGCCGTTCTTATGTAGCGGCCACCAGTGGCCTTACGGTACTGAAGCGGTTAAATTGCATATCGCGCTGGGTGAAACACTACTCATATAAATAGTTGATAGCAATTTCGACGTATGGCTTCATCAGAACTATACTTACTCACAGAAAATATTTTGTTATTTTTCAATTTATAAAAATGAATTTCTACCAAGTAAATGTCAATTCAATCAATATTATATTTTATTATAGTAGTGTAAATTAATTATCAAAAAACATTATAGTTGGTTTATTGGTTTATGGTAACTCGGTGATTGAATAACAGGTTTACAGAACTAATGACAGCTCGGTACAAAAAAATAATGTTAAAATAAATGCACATTTATTAAGTTCTGAGGCGGGGTTGCAGGTTACTTGACTATTGTATTGTAAAAAGAGACGCGATTCGAAAAAAAAATATAGACAATAAATTACATATCCGGTGATGTCACTTTCAGTTTTATCTTATTATTATTGAAATGACGGCAAAAGATTACTGCGCTCCCATCGCCCACACATTTATTTTTCTTGAAATGACATACTAAGTAGGTATAACAAACGATGAAAATTCTCAATCTAGTCTGTATAATGTTTGCAGCCGTTGTTTGGGCGTATAAAATGGCGGACTTGGTATTACGATATGTGCTACGTTCGCATCTGATATCAATCAAGCGTCAAGACATTCGTCGCTCACGTGAGCGGAGAACTATTAAAATAAATTGACGTAAATAATTACTTGCTAGCTGGTGTGACGGAATAGGGAACGTATTTATTGGCAGTTGACTGGGAGTTAAATGATTATTTAGTGAGCTCAGTAGTGTTGCACGTGGATGGGGGCGCAATATTTTGACGAGATGCACCGATCCCGCTTCACTGTTGCATTCAAACCCACCCTGGGCAAGAATAGAACGGTGACCATCCAGAACAGGGGTGGGGAACATTTTATTCTCTAAAGGCCGCATTCATTTTTCTGATTCGACATAAGGCCGCAGTAAACATTGACTAGGGCTATATCTAATTTCATACCAATTTCTAAAACCCAGAAATTTGCGGATTGATTTCCCAAAATTACCAGCGTGGGACCTTCTTTTTTTTAGGTTTTCCAAGGATTTTGGACATCGAAAATCCCAAGAATTTACGGATTTGCCCAAATTAGCAGCGTGGCACCTTTTTTATTTTAGGTCTTCCAGGAATTTTCAAATCCAAAATCTCACGAATTTACAAAAAAATACAGAATTACAGAATTGGCCAGAAGGCAGGCTACACCAGAGTAGCCAAAAGGCAGCAGGTTCCCCACGCCTAATCTAGAACAAAAAAAAGAAGAAGAAGAGCGATTATATTGTATTGTGTTTGGAATGTTCATCAATTGCTCTTGAATAACTCTAAAGGTTGATTTTAATAAGTAACATTTTAAATCAAATTGTCGACATTTACTTCAATATGTCGCGAAAATTGCTGGCATACATTATACCGATAAGCTGAAATAACCTAAATCTCGAGGACACTCAATGTTGTACCCGACATTTTTCGCCACAGTTAGTTTATTAGTTTAATAATTCTAAACATATGAAATATGTACTGTATAGCTTGTCACCTGGTCACATGTTTAGTATGGACGATATTTATGTATGTACAAGAAATATTTTCGTTTTAAATAACGTTTAACTAATAATATTATATAATATATTTATGACCGCTCACTTAAGCTATAAGCTCGTGGTCACGTTCGCATATTATATTATCCGGTGTAAGGTGCATAATTCGACTTAGTTAATATATATATATATATGAGATTGGAATCAAACATGTCCACATCCAGTTTTGAGAAAGAAATAGATATCGCTGTAATATTGGAGAACAGATTTTATTTTTTAATCTCGCTAAAATCTTTATAGTTTCCATGCAATCAGAGGTCCAAATACTACTGAATAATAAAAAATGCTTTAGTTTTTATAAGTGTCTTTTTCTTAGTTCGGATGCAAGAACTCAGCATTCTGAAAATATTATAACAACATAATAAAAAACTGAATCACACTGACGATAATAATTTTGGGATGATCAAATGTCAAAATGAGTACGTACATACATACTAAGCCTTCAATGAAGACTTAAAAAGCATTTTCGCTCGTCATGTTTGTTGCATCTTTTAAAACTGAACGGGTTACCGTTTATTTTATTTTTTTTACAACTATGAATACGTTGTGCAGAATGTTAATTGAAATGGTTGGCCTCTCGGCCCCTCAATTTATAACGTTACCTACACATTTGGCTCAACACCGTAATGTCTGCTGTATTTTTTCAGAACGTAATATGGCCGTCTAAAAAACTTGTCAGTATCATTTTAACGTTCAGCAAACATAGAGATGATACATTTTATAGATGTAACCATAAAAAAAATAATATGTAGCATAACATAAGGCACACAATTATGCAATGTCATTTTTTTTTTGTTATATTCGTGGAAATTTAGTAGCACCTTCATTTTCTTGTTACGTCACTGTGTTTTCACGAATATTGTCAATCACTGCAAGTGCGTCAACGAAACAATTTTTTCTTAGATGTCTCTTTGATTATTTTACATTTTTAATGAAATGATAACTGTTGGTAAATATCGGAGCTTGTGTCTAAAGTTCCCTGACTAATATTCCGTTTGCTGTCGCTTGTTTGTTTGGCTGGCGCTACTGCTCAATCCGGTCCATTGCCGACTGTACACAAAATATCCAGGTTTTTGTATACCGAGCTATGTCTCCAGGTAACGACTGCGCATCCCTTTTGATGTTATCTCTCCAAACCATGCAGGGCAATCAGTGGCATAACCACCTCATAGCAGAGTCACGTAATTCAATAAGGGCTATGCGAAAAGACAGGCACAATTTTTCACATACTCAATGTAGAAAATAACGATATTTTAATATATGATACAGCTTTTAACTATTACTGTATGTTTTTTCAACAAACGATTCATTTGAGGGGATTTTTCTACTGTCGAAATTATTTGTTTGAAGATTCGATCAAAATTGAGAGCTGTTTGTGTAAGCATATTGGTGAACAAGCCTTTTAAGATCATATTTTAATTAACGTACATGTACGGATATAGTATGGAGGAAGCATATGGAATGTGATTTGCAAAATAATGCATATGGAGTTCCCGTGAACTTCTTATCTTTGTAGTGATCGCGCCCTTCCGTCTGTTTTTCAAAATCTTTATCGATGAAGGAGACTGGAAGAACCTTGGTGCGTCCTGGTACTTGAAGCTCCATAAATTTGAAATCCAAAAAAAAACGTTTTAGTGAGAATTTGCTTTAATGCTATTGGTTTTTTTAATACCGCCATCTAGTTTTTAATATCGTAGAAATGGTATTACGATCGCTGCTAGTCGTTTTTTATGTTTTGATATTTACAATATAAAATACTGAAATACCTTTATAGAAATCCTCACCTCTGATGTATGTATGTAATAAAGTTTATAATATTAATCTTAGGGTAGTCGCCTGGTGATGCAGCGTCAATTTTCTTCAGCCCCACTTAAATATATTTTAATCATATACCATACATATTTACAATTGGATATATTAGCGTTGAATGAAAGACGTGGCTTTAAATGTTAACAACTCAAATAACCAAATAGATATCTTTTTGCGATTTTATTTTTTATACCTGTACAAACATGTATAGATAATTACATAGTGATATCATACATTTGGGGTGGCAAACTTGTTTCGTGTTTCGGACGAATTAAATTCTCTAAAATGTGTTCGACTTTCGACAACGAACTAATGTATGGAGTGAGTTTTTTTTAAATACCAAGTTTTATCGCTCAAATGTTTCACGACGTATCTAAGGAGAAGAATGACATGAAGATTACCCAGTCTCTCAAAAGGTTGCCGACTACTGGACTTGGTGGTGTTGTTCTTTGGAAAATATTTGCTCTAGTCTTGTGTCTTATCACTAGGTAAGTAAGATCATGCGTTAATTTAATTTATTAAAGAGCAAATATTTTGACACATCGTGACATTTTAACACAGTCGTGCAACCTACAACTTAACTTATCACAATGCATATCGACTTTGGAAAGGAAAAAGGACGTAACCCACAGTTTATTAAAATCAGTTTTTTTCGATAATCACAATGTATACAACTTGATACACGTTCTATCAAAGGGATGCAAGCTGCAAATGCCGAATTAGTACCGAAATTTAGCTTTTAAGTTTGAAAAAGATGACCTTGTAAAAAATTTAAACTAAGAAAAAAGACTGAAATAAAGGTTTTTACTGGACAATTTTTAAAATTAATGTTAGGTTATGTCAATTAAACACCAGTTTAGAAGTCTCCGTGCACTTCAAGGTTGTGGATAATTAATAGGGTAAAATATCAAGGTATTTCAGTTCTACAGTTTTTAAAAAAGTTAAAGGTTGATAGCTATTTCGGCTTACGCCATCGTATAACTGAAATACCTTGATATTTTACCCTATTAAAATGGAGTTCTACCAAGTAAATGCCAAATCAATAAATAAATTGTGTATAATTCATAATTTGCTTATGGCCTAAAATCATCTCAACACGTTTTTTGCGCCTCCTGTAAAGTTTGATATGTGTGGGTTACGTCCTTTTTCCTTTTCACAGTCGATATATAGCAGAATAAAATTTCTAAATGTCAATAACCTTAACTTATTGCGAGATTGAAAAATTTCCTCGCGTAAAACATTATTGAATAGATTTATTCTAAGGCTAAATTTGTTGTAGTGATTGTGTCGAAATGGTCTCGTCGAGGTATGGATGGGATGGGGCTAAGCTTTCGTCTAAGACTGTGCGTTTTAGACTTGGCTGCTAAGATTTTTCTTTGTGACGTTTCTGAGGGTGGTTCTGAGGGCGGGAATGAAAACTGTCTTGATATTCGTAGTAGTGATTGCGATACCGGTATTACCGAAACTGAGAGCTCGGGTTTCGTGGTATTTTTTCAATATCGAAATACCTGTTTTAAAAACGCAAAAATACCACTACATATTTCGATATTATTATACGAAAAAGTTTCATTGGACAAATTGGAGTATCGAATTCATCACACGAGCCTTTAAATGGCGTATTTTGAGAAATCGTAAATTGTTTGTGGAAATCGCTCGTAAATGATTTATTTCTTAATAAATATTAATTAAATATCGAAATACGGATTTTAATTCACACGGCCGTTATAGCAATCCGTTTTGCTTTATTTAAATATTTTTAGATGTACCGGTATTGATGTTTTCAATTCCGGTATTTCATATTAAATTCCTTTATTATCCACACTGTCGTGCTCGTGGTAACGGAAAAGAATACTTTATGTATTTTTGACTTTTAGTATTTTTTTTTACATTCATCACTTGCTTCGAAAAACGATAATATCATAATCTTAGATTAATGTTCGTACGTTATCAGTGCCGGCGCGAGATTATTTGGCGCCCTAGGCAACGATTATTGCCCCCCCCCCGCTTTTCTCACAAATCGTCCCATATTATTTTTCGAAATAATGAAAAAAATAACTCGAGATCATAAAATATATTTTTTAATGTCCATGCCTGCTCCCAATGTGACGCATATGGTCTCTTAATGGAGGTATCTCAACAGATTTTTTTCTACATGAACTGTTTCTTACTCAGTCGCTCAACCTTTCGAATTATATTTCGAATTCGAGAATAAATGTTCAAATTATATAGAATTACAATGAACAAATACAATCGTCAAAATAAAATAATCCTTATAAAAATAATTCGAATACTCCATTTGTGCGCCCTCTAATGGTTTGCGCCCTAGGCGATTGCCTATTTCGCCTGTATGGTGGCGCCGGCCCTGTACGTTATTAAATGTATCCGATTCAAATTTCTTGAATACGCCTTTCTGATTCCGAAAAAGTTCCCCACCCTAACGTAGATAAATGAATACGTATTCAACAGATCGCCCCACCAGACATATATAAATATCTCGTCAGTTCGGTATAAACAGGGTTGTAATACCGGTATTAACGAAATACGGATCCCGGTATTTTTGCATTTTTTTTTCATACTCAAATACCGGTTTTAAAAATTGAAAATGACATAATCCCTAGTTCGGTATGTTTGTTTGATTCTGTTGCCGATTTGGCCATGCGAGAAGGCCGCTCCAGCCACATGTAATAAAACTAGAAATAAATGTCCTATGTTGCAATTTACTATGACCGAGCGATGGTATTTCATAAAACAAAATAAAATGTTTAAAATTACCACACACCGTCACGTGTCAGATTGAAGCAGCTAGAGAAAGGGGGGCATGCGAACGTCGCAAATTTAGTAACTGACGTGTCCTGGATTCAAATACATAATCTACAATTATATAAATTGAAAATCAACATGTTTATGATTGTCTTTGTCGGAGTTTAAATCACGGACCTTTATAAATATTATTAATCAGTGGGTAAAATATATTGACGGCATCTAAAAGCAGGGGTGAGCCTGAAAGGGCTCGCGCGATCCCCTAGTTTTAATTTAAGATAAACCATATTCACTTTTAAGGTCGTTTACCAATGTCAATACTTGGTGGAATGGCATTATAATAAAAATAATAAAACATTTTTAGTACTTTTTCCACATAAAATTTATTGAATCAGGACCGGTTTCGCTCATTGTGAGCATTGTCAACTGATAAGAAATACAATGAAACAGTGATATTTATACAAAAGTTAAGTAAGAAAAACAAGGTATGACAAACAATTGGTATTACAACTAAGCAAATAAATTGAAGCAAAATACAAGAAAAATAAACTATAATTAAAAAGTTGAAGACCTCTTAGCAATGCAAACTATTACATCAAAAATCAAATAAGTATGAATTATCATTAACAAAGTAAAAACAAAAAATGAGTGTATATAATAAATAAATAAATCTTAATGTCTGTCAACCATAATTAGATGTGGAAATTCCAGTAGAGTTCAATCCAACGAAATTGATACCTGCGAAAAGATTAAAGGCCATATCAATTCTTACAAAATAAATGCAAACTGAGAATTTGAATTTTATTTTTTGTAAATAATATTCTAAATTCTCAAAAATATTAAACAATTATAGATGATAACACAGTTGAGATAGGTATAATATGTTATTATTTCTTCTCGATTTTTATTTTGGGTCAATTGGTGTTTAATCTTATCTTTTTTTGTGGTTCTGACTGTGTTAATTCTCTGTGGAATTTCATTTAATAATCTAACACTACTTATTATCACAAATTGTTCAATGACCCTTGTCACGTGACAATTGACAGTCAAAATTTACTTAATTAATTAATGTTAAGAATTATTCATTGCATAAATAAAATAAACAATGCGCAAATGATAATAAACATGTAGGTTATATACACATACATAATATATACATATAGTATATATTTACATATAAAAATGAATAATTTAATTTTTTTAAGAGTCATAATGTCCAACAATAAACGGTTCCGTCTTGTCATGTATTCATTGGTGCCGCAATGAAACAACTCTGCCGGCCTGTTGTATTGACTGAGTTACCATAATTGCGTATACAAAGTCTTGTGCAGGTCCAGCATGTTATGTCATTCTTTCGCGAATAAAATGCCTCCATGTATCATATCTGCTGAATCAGCGCGCGTGGGTGTAATTTGAAACTGGCAACACAAAAAAAAATCATTCTGTCCTTGACCTCGTCCAATGCTTGGTCGCTAGGGTTTTTGAACGAACGTGTTTCGCGAATATTGGCCATCTGTCGTCAGCTAAGCGAAGCTTATACCGGGCATAGATAATTTTATCTATAATATAAAATTACATAAATATTTTTTCGTAACAATATTATCAATTATTCTAATTGTTATAGCATTGTATGTTTTTTTTTTTGATATGCTATAGTTATCATAAACTGGATATTCTAAAATTAGTTATAAAATTACATTACTGAATCAGTTTCAACTTATCAAAGCACTAACAGGGTTAATTTTTAAAAGATCAGCTCTCTTTATTTAGCAAATACACAATATTCAATGTCTCCTCCAGCAGAGCAAGGAATTTAACAGCTTGCTTGTTGTTTTGTCAATTATGTGAAGGCATTCGATAGTCTGCACTGACCTTCGTTAAAGAGGATACTGGATTAGTCTTAGCGGTGGTGTTTGATGCCTAATTATTCCAATATGAATCAGGCCACATGTACGATTATAAATATGATAGTTTGTCGCATACAAGTGGATTTGCAAACATTGATGGTTGATATTAGTTTAAGATAAGCTTTAAGTTTTTTCTTCCACCGAACAAGGAAAAGTGCCTTGGCAAGAAAATGCTACCAATCGTTGAGTTAACTTTGTTAAATTAATATTCGAACAATAAACATTTTAAACAAAATTTACTGCTTTTATTAAGATTCTAAGCCAGGTCATTCCACATATTTTCTTTCATAAATCCATCCTTGAAACATAAAAATATTTCAATTGCATAGATCAGGATGTTGATACACCAGATTTATCAATTTTTCGTTATCATCCACTGTAAAAACGTCCATTGAAAACCAACTGGCTTTCGCAGACATCGCAAAGCTATTAGAAATCCTGTATTCGCTTCAGCACATCACATCCAGTTAGCATCATATCAGTAGAGATCAGAAAACTTCAGTTGTTTTTCATCTGTTTCGATTTAATATACAATTGTTAGGAATGCGCAGTATAATAATTTTTCGCAAAAAATGGATTAATAATTATATGGTATTTCTGTATGTCACAACCGAAAAAATGCAAAAGAAAGTGACATTTTAAATCATCAATATCGAGCTCTTAAATGTAGGCGAACACCAGAAGTGTTTTAATGTAGCAAAAAATTTACAAAATAACTTTATTTAATATATTTTTTTCCCTCTTGTTGCAGCCATGGTGACCGTGTACACGACAGGATTCGGTATCACAGCTGGAGCTCACAGGCTATGGTCTCACAGAGCATACAAGGCCAAGTGGCCTCTCCGCCTTTTGCTGGTATTCCTCTTTACCATCACTGGACAGGTAAATGAATATTCCTTTTTTATAATTGTCTCATATAATTTTAATAAAGATAACTGATGGGTCATAAAACGAATTATTAAAAATATATTTTATTACTAATGGCTCAGACATGTGAAGTTTTGTTGAAACATGAGTTGAATAATAATTGCCTGCTTTAATTGTTAATAAATAATAACTATGATAGTTAAGGAAATTTTATTCAGCTTAATCATTTCTCTGGTAAGCTACAAAAAAATTGATTAAGCTTACAGAATTAATTCAGAAACGGAGAGATAGATGATATTATTATACAAAAATGAATCTTGTATACTAAATATTTTTTTATACAATGCTTAATTTTTGAGTATCAACATACACTTTATAGCTATAGCTGTTAGAACCGGCGATAGGCGAACAAGCGTCAATTTAACGTTATACATGAAATATTTTTTTTTTATAGACTATTCAATCAATAGTTTAAATTTGTGTGGACATTATTCGATATTTTTTCAACTACATCATTTTGTAGCGCGACGTATACACCTGGGCACTCGACCACCGTGTGCACCATAAGTACAGCGAGACCGACTCAGATCCTCATGATGCCCGACGAGGCTTCTTCTTCTCTCACGTCGGTTGGCTAGTACTGACTCCTCACCCCAAGGTGATCGACAGGCGTAAGGTTGTTGACATGGCCGATCTGGAAGCAGATCCTATTGTCATGTGGCAAAAGAGGTACAGGCTTTGATAAATTTACTTTATTTTGCATCAGTCGTAGAATTCAATTCACAATGGAAGTAGTGCATGTTGTTAGTTAGGTATTGTAATTTTTTTATAATGTATTTATGTTGAAAGAAACATCTACCTATGTAAGAAAGGTATGCTCTATTTTCAACATTTTACCATGTGAGATTCTGTCATTTTTCAAGCTCATAGTTCTGACAGCAGTGATTTTTATCTTACATAACACAATAAATAAAAAAAAACATTACATAATTCAAGCATCTACTTCTGCAGAATTGTTTACTATTATTTCATTAGATAAATACGATTTATATGGAGGTACAATGGAACTCCCTACTAGCTCGAAATATTCGCCGCAAATCCCCCAATTGCACTGTCACATTCCATTGTCGTTGCTACGAGACAGTCGTCTGTGCGGCGCATACAGTCAAATGTTGGCTAGCGTCCGTGTATTCAATACGTGCCAGGCTTTACATGTATAACCGGGCGACTGTATGTATATATTTTATCACTTAGTAACTAAATATTTCGTCCATATTTTTTTTTTGCAAAACTAAGGGAAATGTTAGTTTTGCATTTTTTGCCGAAAAAACCAATTTCCTAATTTTGTATGCGATTCACTCCCGCAATTACACTGTCCCGACATTAGTGTAAATAGGAATTTTACTGTATCTCTCAAAATTTGTTGAAAACAGTAATCGATGCAATATTTAAAATGTGTGATAAATGATTCCAACCGATTCAATTAGAAAATTTATGCATCAACTATTCACAAAAAAAAAATACACATTTCTTAGAGTGCATCAATTGTAGCCAAAGTTTTTACTGGCTAAAACTACACGTAGTATTTATTATATCCGTCCCACTCCGTCAAACTATTATATTTATAATTTCAGATTGTACGTGCCACTCTTCGCCATCCTCAACATTCTGATCCCCGTCGGTTTGCCCATGCTCCTCTGGCAGGAGACTCCCTGGAATAGCTTCTGGATCAATTTCAACTTCAGATTCACATTCACTCTCAACATCGCTTTCTTTGTGAACAGTGTCGCTCACATGTGGGGACAGAAACCTTATGACAGGTATCAAATTCTTCATATATTTATACTGTATATAAAACTTGGCATACTTTTCACATAAGAGTCGGAGACATAGTCAGACCATTTGTTGATGCGGGAGTCGCAGTTTTTTTAACGAATTCATATCTTTTATAAATAAAATTATTTATCTTACAGAAATATCAGTCCAGTTGAAAATTTGGCCGTAGCAATCGCTGCCTTGGGTGAGGGTTGGCATAATTATCATCACGTCTTTCCCTGGGACTACAAAACTGCTGAGCTCGGAGATTACACATTCAACCTCACAACTGGCTTCATTGATTTGTTTGCTAAGCTCGGATGGGCGTATGACAGTTAGTATAATATTTTATTTTCTATACACTTAAGTAAAGTGCCACAACATTTCAATATACTCCCCTCTCAAAAAGAAACTTGTAATTCATAGATTGTTAAATTACTATACGTTAGTTACAGTCACTAACTTACTTTACTGTAAGCAGGCATTATTATCATTACTAAAAAAGCTTTTAAAACATTGTCGATTCCGTCATGCAAAAATATGGGTTTTTTTTATTTAAACAAATGCCTTGCTGCCTAATATTAGTTTATTTGAATAATATATATATTTTGTTGGCTTGCTGCTTACTATCCATTATTGGTGTCGCCACATGGAGACAAAAGTCGATTTTAATTTCTTATTTTAAGTCTTCTTTAAGTAGTGATGCATCCCCCGTGTCCTAGCGCAGCGGTTAGCGTTGGTGTCTTCTGTGTCCGATCTTACAGGTTCGAGTTCCAATACGGACAGAATTTCTTCGATCGATTTCTAAGAATTTCCTCCCATCTGCTCATTGGCGGATCCAGAAATTGTCCCAGAAGGGGGCCATTCAATTTGAAAATAAACATGATACATACATAATACACTAAAAAATAAATGATTTTAAGCTAATATATCTATATAAAAATAGTCAATACATAATTAAGTATGTATTCTACAAAACATAGTAAACTAAACGATTAAGGAGCCTATTTCACAATAAAGTTTTAATAAAATAGAAAATAAATTCTCCTCAGGGGGGGGGCATGGCCCCCATGGCCTCCCCCTTGGATCCGCCAATGCATCTGCTCAACGCTTCTTTTCCAAATAGAGTAGTAGGGATAGAAGGATGAGGCTGGGACAGGACTAGTGGTCAACTAATAGATCTCACTACACTCAGTTTTGGAAGGGTTAGAGGGAATTTTTAGAAATCACAAACACACATGCCTTGAAGAGAAATCGATAAATCCGCATGGAAGCCAACAACGCTAACCGCTGCCCCATATATACATAGTACATTAATCTATAAAAATACTAATCAGCTGAAAATTTTGACTAAGAGCGAAAACTGGTCGTGATCATTGGTAAATTGTGGAATCGGTACAAAAAAAAATGTGTGACGGTCAACACTATAAAAATTGTGGAATTAGCTAAAATAAATGTGTGACGGTTAACAAGCAGTATTAGAACAAAAATTCTATTGTTGAAATTAATCTCAACTTGGTAATTTCCACTATATACTAATACTAATCATGAAAGATTTCAGTTGTTTGTGAACGTTTTAGACTTCGCCAAATTCTCAAACGATTTTTTTTTGACGCAATGTGTTTGCTTTAAATGTTTGATTGAGCTATATGAATATATGAAGGGTCACCTATTTTCCGTATGTAGTAGTGAATAGAATCAATAATTCCAATGTTTTATCCTGTAACTTCATGCTTTTTCGTGTATTTTCAGGAAAGTCAGTTTCACCTCAGATGATCGCCCGCCGCGCTGTCAAAAGCGGAGACGGCAGCTTCCAAATTGACCATCACAATCCAGAGATAACCCCGGTCTGGGGATACGGCGACAAAGATATTCCGCTGGAGGATCAAGAGGAACTGAAAAATATGAAAGACAAAACCGTCTAAGAAACATTGTGATATTCAACATTATTCGAATTGAAACAGAGCTTTATTTCATTCCCAGGTTTGCAGTCATCATTTACTTTTTTTGCTGTCAGCAAAATAACACAGTTCTCTTTTGAAATTTTTCATTTCGTACAAACAATATCAATCGAGCGTGCCGTTTCTTATTTGGAAACGGGAAATGAACGCCATGCATTCATTATCTTACTGACCATATTTGTGGCATAGTTTTTAATTCAATGTTACGACATAATGTATCAATATTTCTGTTTTGAATATTCTTTTTATTTACCGGTGTTAAATAATATATAATAGTTTGTTGTACATGTGTTTCAGAGTCTGTAGTGTTTTGTAATTGTAAAGACATTGGGTGTATACATTTAAAAAAACACCTACGTGAATGAATATTTTAATTCTTCTAATTTTCGAGGTTCAATTGTTCTTCTCTGCGCTAACAGTTGTGTCTTATCGTTTACAGAACATCCTTGCGTCGATTTGTTCACATACACAACAATAAAACTTGGCCTAAATCATAACATTAGTTTTATTGCAATGAATAAAAATGCCTCATGATAACATCAAATATTTCTGTATAAACAAAACTGGAAGATGGAGAGAATGGAGAGAGAAGATTATTGCTTAGAATCTGTTATTGAATATACATTATAAAATATTGCAGACCTGACAATTTTTTCCAATAATAAATTGCACAGGAATGTTCTCTGTCGTTACATTTTGGATAATTTATGAACATTTTGATTTTATGTTAGTTTTAAAGAATACTTAGTTTTATTTTATTCTATAGTTTACTAATCAGTTATTAGTTAGTAGTCGAAACAAAACGTAATTGAATCAATATGTTAATTATATGCATTGTGAGTCAGGTGCAGCTTGTGTTTCATGTTATTAGCTGGTGAACGTTTTCCAACAAGTTATGTTGAGTTTGCAGCGACAGTCGGGATACTTATCTATTCGTAATGTGTACTTACTGTATTGACCCGAATGTGAAAAGAATGCACGTTTATATGTTAGAGGAAAACTGGCGAGTTTTATTTGTTTAAAACGTTTAAATTATAAAGAATATATTTTCAGCGCGACGTATTGAGAAAATTGTTTGTTAAATAAATAACGACCGCCGTCAACTCTCCCAAATGTCATCGATGATGCTAAATCTGTAACCGTCTTGTATTTAATTGTCTCATGTTAAATTTATGTGCATATAATTTTTTGTTAAATGTGTTGGTAGTTACATTAGAGTTTTTGGTATAAAAATCAACATTGAAACTATCTCGTTCTAAATATTGACATGTCCTTATTACGGTGATGCGTACACTCGCTTGTTTTTTATGAAGATCTTGAGTAGATCCTTACCATTTAAAAGATTGATTTTCTAATGTTTTTATCAACAACAAAAAATAGAAATGACGTCACAAATGATTGCTCAATTAGGACTGCAATTTCACTGTTTACATAAATTTATAGTTTAATTGAAAACAGGTACATAGTGCGTGTCGATATATATTTATATTATCTGGTTGTTGATGACATCACGGTTTAGAACTCAACTAGCGTCAGTTAAAGAGAATGATTTCATCCATCCCTTAATTTTCACAGCTAAAATAATGACAAACTATGTTTATCTTTATTTTTTTATGTAAATTTCTTTAACAAATGAATTCTCTCGATACTGAACTGTTTGTTTATTTATTTAGTTTACTTGAATAAACATCCAATCAATGTAAGATTAGATTGGATGTGAATTATGCGGGGGTCAGTATGGTTAATTTTTTATAGTAGAATTTGCACAAGTACAAAACAAATTTAAGGTGTTATTGTTTGTTATTCAACAGACTCACTCCACGTGAAGTTTGGTCCGTTCGGGAGCTTTGCGATTGTTCCTACTTACTCAAGCAGTATTATATTAAATATCACACAAACTGGAACAGTTATTTATGGTCCAAATTTTCAATGTTAGTATTATGTGTACCGGTCCCGCGACAATGGGAGTCGATAGACGTGATTATTGTGAAATATAATGTAAACAACTAGGTGGATGAAAACTATCTGAATGATCCAAAATGCTTCAATCGTTTCAATAAAATTATTATACATAGTTGTTTTCATTACATCTGTTTTTTTCGCTGAAGATTAAGAGTAATCAATAATAGATCCCTCCAAAGAGTTCCATAATGAAGGTATGCTGACGAACATACTGTATTTAACTGTACATGTTACTAAAGTTGATGAATAAATTCATCGTGTGTTGCTTCCAAAAGAATTTTTGCACGTAAATTCGTCCAATTTTCTTTTGTATCAAATTCTATTCTGTTTGTACTGTTTCATTACATTTTTCACATACCATTTCTACGTTTAGTTTCATTTTCTGTCATTTTAGTTTCTAGTCAACATGCTCTTAGCTTGAGACCGCCGTCCAATTATCGAAGACAAACGTATCCATATGCGAGGCTTTCAAACCTTCTCACTCTCGAAAGTATAATCATGTTTTATCGGTACACTCATTGGAAAGCAAGGTTGAGCAACTGGCTAACGTACGGTACTCATTCAACCGCCAACCGTTAAAGTACTTCTGTGAGAGTGCCATATGTTTGATATTAAGAGCGGATATGGTTTTTTTTAAATATGATAAAGAGCGCATGGTGTGAAAAATTATTTTCAATTGATTTTTCGGCTAGAGACTAATTTTCTTCATTCATTTTTATAAAGGTATTCAAGTATTCATTTGAAATATGTATTTTAGTAAATGGACGCAATGTTTTACAAAATTTAGTAACCAGATATGTGTGCAAAATCGTTGAATTTGTTATTGTATGGAGCATATATTGAAAATCATGGAGTTGAATTAGATTTAAATAAATCCATTGCTGAATACATATGGTCGGTGTTATATAAAAGGGGTAAATCATCTATTTTCTTGTAACGAAACCAACATTCACTTCACTTATATTGTTGTGTAAAAACAGCAAATTTGTCTGTTTATTCTAGGCTTTTCTATAAGGCTGTTCATATATTAATAATCATTAACAGATAATGAATAAATTAATATAAAAAAAAAATACTCGTGTAAGAAAACATTTTGGATGATTCACCTCTATTTACCAAACACTGACTATATTTTTATTTTGTAGTCAGACCAGCGGGACCGTGTCTTTGATTTTGTGGAAATGCCATTTTCTATCATCAAATAGATAACTAGAAGAATATGTCACACAAAACGTCTTTTGAATTTTTATTTACAAGTTCAGCAAATATTAAAATAGATTATTACACAATAGTCACTAATTTGTTCTTGTATTGCTAATAAGAAACATAATGTACATCGTTTTTTTGCGGCATTTCCGTGGAATAATCTGTGACAACTCGATATTTAAACAAATCATTGCATAGACTTTACTATGAGTACCTTCTTAAAATAATCTATTTTATTATCAGTGCCCCAAAGAGTTGAAACTTTTACAGTTTCAAAATTGTACTTTAATTTTAACAAAGTTATTAAAAACTGAAATAGCTCTGCAGTATAGCTGT
Organism: Himalopsyche anomala; assembly: GCA_031772345.1. Classification (NCBI taxonomy): domain Eukaryota; kingdom Metazoa; phylum Arthropoda; class Insecta; order Trichoptera; family Rhyacophilidae; genus Himalopsyche; species Himalopsyche anomala. The sequence goes on from CM062828.1 coordinate 3,345,960, forward strand.
TTAAGTTGATCACGAGGCTCTACTAAGCAGATTCGATCTGAGTCATATATAATTTCATCGCAGGTAATAATTTCATATAGACTTATTTATTTTTGTTTTATAAGTGATTATCTCATTGATTTCTACCTCATAGTTATTTTCATGTTTGCTGTGAAATTCGACATCACTTGTTTCAGTTTTTTAAAGTTTATCATCTATATACTACATTAGCTTTATTAATAATTAATTATTAGCGTTAATCCAGAGAGAGCGTATTCAATAATAATTCGGGTGGCCGGATCTAATTTCCCCAAAAAGATAAACCAAAAATGTTTTGGATAAGAATTTAAAAGTTTTCATTTGGCTTTATCGAGACACGTCTGTGGATATTTCCATTTTCAACATAAGTAAACAGCCAACGCTTAAAAAAGCAACGCTGTCTCGGTAATTATATAATATTTAAGTTTACGAAAAGTCTGGTCACCTCTGTGTGTTTAACAATGTGAGTAATTTTCAATTTTGATCACAAAGTGTTGGAACTCGACTGAAGTAACCGATAATGTCATAGAAAGCTTTGCTCATTTTTGAACAGTCACAAGTTTAGTTTTAACGCCTGTGATTTTTAATTCAACGTTTCGGGAATTGCTTCTCACGCGGCTCTCATTTTTAAACGAGAGCCTGAAAGTATAACCTTCAATGCTACAAAATCCTAGTCGGTGACGGTTTAATCTACGGAGGTTTAATTTTCAAAACTAATTAGGAAACGTTATTGAATAATTTCAAAACGATATTCTTCAGAAGTTTTATCATGTTTACAGTGTTACATTTACGCTCTTAATGAAAGGTAAAGTATTTTTGTAAGCTGTTTGTTAATTTTACTTATTATTAATATTACTAAAACTTGTGTACTTCACAATTGATTTTGTATCAATAATATTTTTTGTACAAATTAAAAGTATCTATGTATTTAAATTAAAGTGTTTTTTTTTTATTACTAATAATATATTATAGTTGTTTTATTGTATTCGCAGACATTGAGTCGACTATGGTCAGAGCACAGTGGCATCTGTCATTATTGAATTGTAGAATGAATCAGATATTACGGTTATTCTAATATTGTACTACAATAAATAGATACTCTCTCAAATTACTTCGTCCGAGATCGTTTTTGATACGTTTGTATCTTGAGTAGGTTTACTAACGACCAAGGGCCTGATAAATCTTATATTTTTGTATGTATCAAACCAAATAAATTTCATTGTTAATTAGCAATGAACAACTGAAGAGGTTTTTAGAAAAGTCACCAATTTCTCAAATTATTCAAAGTAAAAGCTATAAATTTTGTTACATTTATATATAAAAAGAGTATTTAATATTAAGTGAGAATTATACTGTTTATTATAAGGTTAAATAAAAAAAATGCGGTGAATGTATAAAACAAAGAAAAAAATTATTGTCTACTTTATAAACATCTTATGAAAATATTATATTTATATTGATATATACAATTTCTGACCAATTGTTGTATTTTATGTAATATTATAGCGCTGTGCAGGTGTCTATTATATCTTAAAAATATCTTGCAGGTTAGTTGCATTAAATATTAATTAAAAACAAGACTATTTTGGAAATTTGGAATGTGAGACACTTAAAGAGTTTTCTTATATTCTAATATTTTTAAATAATGTTATTTGTTTCTTCATTAACACGGCTTGTGGAATAAGTGAGAAATGCTTTTATCAAATGAAAAAGAATTATAAAGTATCAAAATTTTTACAGTAGTAGTCTCGTTATCGTTATATATTCATGACAACTTGGTTATTCATCAGTGTAAAATATCTATAATGCTTATAAGTTCACAAAAATCAAGCCAGTATTTTATTGATTTATTTTATTCCTTTAAATATATGAGTATATTGACAGAATTATTTAACGATATCTATCCATCTTCAAGAATTAAAAGCAAACGAATGTCTGTAAAAAAAAAAGAAACAGTCTTTTTTTTGTCAACCAAATAATGTGTACCGATGGGCAGTGATATTTTCTTAATAATTTAAAAACAGAATCCCAAATAGACATGCAGGTATGTCATTTCCCTGATGTTATAAATGTTCATTCCAAATAATAATTACAAACATCAAAACTACCTATAACGAAGACCAAACAACAAATAACTTAATATGGTGATTATGCAGAGTTACTTGCACAAATCAGGCAGAATTTGGAATGATGAAATATTCAATACCGGCTAGAAAATAGTAGTACTTTTTATTCTATTTGTTCATTGTTCTGAATCGAGCTGCTGAAAATTGGTTCAAATATAAATTTCTTACAGCATAATTGATGTAAAAACTATCGATATGGAAATCTTTTTTCCAACCAAACGCCATGTAATTATGCCAATAAATTCTGTATCATAGTTTATTTCTGAAATCTCTGAAGTGTATTTATGTATGTACTAGATATTTCTATTGTCTGCTGAGGTATATTGTCTTTTTGTCCGAAATTCAATAGCTTTAATGTGTCAATATATATATTATGTGGAAAACGTTATTATCAATGTTTTACTAATAGTTGTAATAATTCTTATTATAAGGCATATTTTTATAATGAAGATGTGTATTGGGAGACGTACATCTCGAATGTATGTTTTGCATTTTTACAAAATTGCCTTCGTAAATAAAATAATGAATGTTGGTGAATTTTTATTTTTCTTTGTCAAGCATGCAATTGGATAATAAAACATTTTTTGAAATAAACGTTTTTTTTTGTTTTTCCCGCAATCACCAAGGAGAAAGCAGAGAATTAGAAGTCATGTGGAAAAAGAAAATCTTTCATCAGTACCAACGGTGTCAAGATTATTGTGCTTATAGATGTTGTCCAAAAATATCAAACCACGAGTCTCCAAAATTACTGACATATTCTGTGTAAAACACTGGAAAATGAGGAAGCGTTTAATAATTTAAATTAAGTTTGATAACTTGGTTATCTATTAGGTTGTGTAACAAATTGTGACACGTGTTTCGCCTCTATGAGAAGCATCTTCGGGCAAACTATTGGAATTGGAAGGTTTTTTTACTAATAGACTCTTAATTGATATTAATTCTTTACTTAAATATTTTAAATTGGAGGTTGGGGTTTACTCCTTCCTACTGGATGCAGGGAAAGGATTAAATATAATTACTATGGTATTAATACAAATTAAGTACTTGTATGAGGAGGGTAAATGCTAAAGGAATTAAATTTAACAATGGTGAGCCACCGGTCTTATTTACAAAGTTATTTACTATTGATTCATTTCTATTACGAGAGATACTATTTAGCCGCCTGTGTGGTCGAGTGGTCAACGTCGTTGGCACAATCTGTGAGTAACATGTATCAGTTATTACTCAATAGTCATCAAGTGAATTTTCGAAATATGAATTTAATAATTTCAGACAATGTTCGATTCCGTGTGTACCGCTACAGGCAAGGTTCGATTATACGGCAGTATAAAGATATTTCAATCGATTTATGAATTTCTGTGCAGGGGCGTGGATGTATGTGATGCCTTGAATTCCCCCCTCCCACACCCATCCTATCCTATAAACGGGGCCGTATCGAGAGCGATTAGTTAACCACTAGTCCTTTCCTAGCACTTTTCTTCTATTCATACTCTCTTTAGAAAAAGAAAGGTTGAGCAACTGAGTAACAAGCAGTTCTCGCGGAAACAATTCTGTTGAAATAAACTTCATTAGAAGTCCATATGCTCCACATTTAAATAAGGCAGTGGAACAAAAATACTAATTAATTTAATGAATGAATAAATAAATAATGTTATTATATGGAATGCAGCAGAAACAGTTCATTAACAGATGTTGCTAGAATATTCTTAACATTGAATTTAAGTAAGCAAATAGTTTTTACATAACACCATAATATTTTGAAACAGCCAGTGATTCTAAAAATATTGTAATTATACTGTTTTTCTAACAATCAAAAATACAAGAAAACTGACCAAGTAACATTATTAATAAGGATAAAATTCAAACAGTTATGTCAAATCAAAAAAAAGTTATTTTTCCCTCTTTAAAAATTTCAATTCACATGCTAACATGATTTGAATACGGAAAAATGGTTAATTATTTAAATCGAAATAAAATAAAATTTATTAAGGTGTATTGGTAATATTTGATTTTTCACATTCAGTTATTTGGTAGTAACAGCCACTGGCAGGGAGGGGGGATGCCTTACAAATGGGTTTCTATTAATAGCCTGTGAACGTCATGTGTGTAGGAGGTGGGTTTTACTTATACCCAGTGCTTTTTTTTTAAAAAAAAGGTCCCAGAACTCAATTCTTTATTTTTCATTCTAATTCATGTCCGTTCTCAATTTAGAGGAAAGGGCTTCCTAATGGAGGTATCTCAACAGAGTTTTTTTACAAGAACTGCTTGTTAGTCAGTGAGATAAGGCTGGTACAGGAGTAGTGGTTAACTAACCGCTAAAACTTTGCTCCGTTTAATTTTAGGATTGAAAGATAGGGATAGATATCACAAATACCAACATGACAAGTCTTGTAGGTCTAATCTTAGTGCTGATAATTCTTTTTCTACTGTTATGACTTATTGGAGAGATTTAAAAAAAATCAAAACTTTTCAAAGGACAATAAAAATATTATTTTACGAATATTGATTTGAAGCACTAAAAATGTACAGAAAAAAAGTGCCGGAACGCCGTTCCACCGCGTTACATGAAAAAAAGCACTGCTTATTTCTGACTTTATTTATTATAACAAAATTTCTCTATAATAATAAATATCGAATGTTTGAAAACTTTCAGAATATACGTTATTTGAATAAAGAAATTCTTACATTAATTCTTCATAGTTGACAATATTATAGCATGAGCTAGTTTTATCTATCAAATGTGATTATCTCCATTATGTCAATTGAAGACATCGATGAAGTCCGATTGCTTTATTTCTTTACGATAGGTAAATTTGAGAATATGAATTTTATAAAATGTAAATTTATAATTCGATTTTTTGTAAAATGCAACAAGCTTTTGGAGTTGTTCTATTTTGAACAGAGATAAATATTCAATTTGGCATGATGAGTATGTTCTGTGATTGATTGCAATGGACTTGAACGACATTGAATTTTAAAGAACATAGAAAGGGTAGCTGTTAAAAACAACTATCGCATAGCAATACAAATACATGCTTCTTTGTTTTGGAGAAGGCATCGTTTGATCTGCACCCTGCAAAAATATTTACAATGTTTTTTTAACACAGACTGTGTAGAAGGCTAACTATAGCAAAATTTACGACAATTCATAAAATTTAAATTTCTACTTCAATATTACCATCACCAGTCTGATAGAGAATGGTTTGATACTAGTGATCAATGCTCCCTCTAAGACGAGCGGTTAGCTGCGCGGAAATCTTAAAGGTTGCGAAGGTCAATCAAACATTAATTGAATAGTTGTCTTGGAATGTGCGCCAACACGGAATGAGTGCGCGGGGGATTTCAAACTGCTGCGCGGCTGCGCGGCTGCGCGCGCGCACCTTAGAGCAGTGTATTCCAACCCTAATGTTACAACGCCTCCTTTTGAAGAAAAAAATATCTTCGCGCCTCCCCATCCTTTATTTCATGTAGTAATGAAGAAACGTTTTAAAGGAAAAATAGATATTTTGAAGTGTTCGCGCCTCCCTTTGTAATAGTCAACGCCACCCAGGTTGGAAATCGCTGCCTTAGAGGGAACGTTGCTAGTGATGGGTAGAGTATTTTGATACTTACTTCTTTATGATCAATGGAGAGTTAGATGTTCTTTATAATGTATTGTAAAAAATGGTTATGTAATTAACATCAATTATAAAAGATTTTACAATTTCCTGAAACGCTATCGGAAATCTCTCGTTTTCTCTAAGCACCCATGGACTAATATATCGTAGGCAAATGAAATATATTTTAGTCTTCTACAACACGTTACATTTTTTGCAACGAAAGTTTGTTGGTCACTGCCTTAAACCATTATTTGGTTCCATTCAGATTGTTCAGTATTTTTTGTACATTATACAGGTTTTTGTTGTTTATATATCCACTATACCAATATCACACTTGTTTGTATAAAATATTAAGCCCTGGGTGCTAGAAATGATGATCAAGATAAGAATGATTCATTTAGTTTTTGGGTTAGAAACGGTCAAAAACGTATTTTCAAATATTTATTGCAATTGTCTCATATCTATGCATATCTTATTTAATTCTTCGAGTTATACTCTGTTTTTAAACACAGTTATGTTGTTTATTAATTTACGATATTTTGATAATAAAATGAAATTAAATCCTATATATGCTTAATGATTTCGACCGAAGGTGTTTGGTGGAATTATGATATTATTTTTTACTATCATATTTAATTTCCATGACCTACAGAAAATATTTTATTTTATGTGATTATTTTCTCAATTGATTGAAAGTCATTAAAATCACACTTTAGTAAAACAATTCCAGATTGCCATCAATAACTATTAACTAAGTGATAATAAATGTTGTTCTGAGATATATAGAATACAGCAGCTATTTACCAAACGTTAATTCAAGTTTATCCGTGCACTTGAATGTCTGAAAATGTCGAAAGGCGAAACACGGGTTATTAGCAGTAACGTCACTATAAATTCTGGGTCCATATGCACCCGTTATCAAAGGGTCCCTATTTTTTTTTTGTTACGAAAATAAAATTTATGCAAAGAAAACGACGACTTTGATCTGTAAATTTTCAGTTGTCCACGAATTAGGGAAAGTATACGTCTTTTTCCGAAAAATTTTAACCGGCGATAATAACAAAAAACAGTTACTTTTAATTCTCACGTACAGGCGAAAAAGGCCCTCACCATGTTCGTTCGTTCGGCAGGGACTATTATTCATTTTTTGGTATTAGTTTTCTTGATTTTTTGAAAATTAAATATGGATAGAAATTTGGGGGGCTCTGAACCCAGGGGCCTTTATGCCTCGCTATATGGTGGTTACTCCACTGGTCTTACAAAATTTAAAGAATGTTTTGTGATTCATTTCATTTGGCGAATCTTTTACCAACGGATAAATAAAAATATCCCACACTTTTTAACGTTATTTGTTGTTATAATTTTGCTAAATAGCCATATACCTATTATGTCTTTTTTGCGAGGAGTCATATCAATTTTTTCTATTAAATTAATAAAACTATAAAGAGGAAAATTTTTCAAAGATCGCATCATTTATTTTAAATTTAAGATAGTTATACAATGAGTAGTTGCTAAAATGATAATAGTTTTGATTAATTTGAAAATAAATTACAGCGTAATCCGCAATGACTGGAACAATCAAACCTTTGATTGCGATTCCGGTATTAAAAATATCAGTATTTAATATGGAAAAGCGGTTTTCATATATTCTTGGGATATTGTAATCCCTATGTATGACTTTATATTTGACTGTGTATTACCCAAATCATTCATTAAAACTCAGAAGAAGGTATAAGATGAAATCAAATTGAATAAATGAAACAGTTTTTTCCCCCTACACTAGCCATTTATAATATATATTATATTATTATATGCTATATGTTCCATTGTCACCTTAAGTAACGGATTAAAAAACATGAAAAAATTACCACCTCGCGCTTTTTCTCCCGATGTAGGTAGGGAAATAAGGTAAACATATTTTTGAATTAACAATTGTATCTAAATGTTCGACTTCAAATTTATTTTACAAATTTAGGGTTATTTCCATTTAAAAAATATATTTTTTGAATATGAAGTTGTATTGGTGTGCGCGCCAATCCGGAACGTATGCGGACTGCTGCGTGACCATGCGCGCGCGCAGCTATTAGGGAACGTTGATGAGGGGCCCGAATTTTTCTCTACGCCACTGTAAGGCTTATGTAATGACTGCCCACGATAAAGAGCTCAACAGGGAATACACTGGAAAATCAAGTAGTGATATAGAAAATTATTAACTGCCTGAACGAACTATTATTATAAAATTGTTATTTTACAATGTATACTGGTTGGCCGTCTTCGCTTTGATGGAAGAAAGTGAAATTCTCTTCAAATACAGAAAAGAAATTATTATATTAAGCAAGAACTGCAATATATTGAGTAGAATTAAAGTTAGAATTACATTACGAAATACGTATGTGTACATAAGTCAAGCCACTTTCCTAGGATTATTCGTCCAAGGTTACATTTGTCCATCCGTTGTCACCCCTTTGGATCCGCCTATATTGAAAGTGCATAGCCGAAAGGAAAAGTCATCGTTTAGCCAGTAAGTGATATTAGAATTATTTTACGCTCGCAATAGATAATTTATTAATTGTATTCTGGCAGGCGCACTTCGGAAGGTCAGAGATCAGAAGGGAGCGTGACATGCTGGCTTTATCGGCTGGACGAACATAACGTTAACGTCATTCACACACTTTGAATAAGAATTATTGAAACTTTGTAATGACAGTTCGAGCAGTCGGTGCGCGATTACCGTAGGGGTAGGACGTTGATTGTAATATTTGTTAATTATTTATACAACTCGTAACTGTTTATGTGATCCTGTTACCTGACGGTGATTCGGTGGCGCTGGTTGCGTAGTTTTACAATTATTTATAAAGGTAAATATAACATTTTACATATCTTAGATCGATTCACTTTTTCTACTAGTGTACAAATAAAGTATTAATTTTAGTATTTGTATACCATTAATTAAATATGTGCTGCAATATTACTTAAAACTTGGCCTATTTATTGAAATTAAATGATTCCTTAATTAAATCAAATCATTTCATATGGATTTCAGTTATTATTTCTAATGGAAAATACGTAGTTATTGTAAAACGAAATAGTCGGCATACTTTTTTCTATTATCGATTATACAGACCCGCTAATTGAAATTTCAATAATTTATCTTTTATAAAGAAATTCAACCAAATATTTGCTAAAAAATAGTGAAATTATGTACTCATTTTTTTTAAATTACTATAAAATCCTTTCATATCTTTCATGCAGTAAAAATTGAAAAAAGTTATAAACATTTCAATAATTTTGATGTTGTGCTTCCAAATTTTTAGAAACTCGTTTCTATTCTCTATTCTTTTACGAGTAAGATTGTTTTAACTATCATCTAACAGTAGTCAAAATTATTTACATAGATATATGTTTATTATAAAAGACAGCCCTTTCACGTTACCAAAAAAAACAAAGGCAATTTTTGGGACCGATTGTTGATGATAATCTCAATCATTTACTAATTCTATTCCGTATAACCGTAGAACCTGGATGAAATTTGCCAAAAGAATTAATCAGTTGTGTCTGAATCAATAAAATAAACACACTTTTTAAAAATGGATGACAACTTCAAACATTTAAACTAATAGTTGAAATATTTTTTCAATTTCTACGCACTGTTCAATACGTTTTGTGCAGAATACATGAATCGATGTGTGATATGGGACCGCTTATTGATTTTATAATAATTCAACATAAAATTGTTTATAAATACGACGTATGTATAATTACTATTACTTACTTATTCGTAATTATATGTTTGTATTCTACACGATCCGTCTATTATTTAAAACTTATATGAATTACCATATAAACTAAAAATTACCCACTTCTGAGAAATCTTGGATATAACATAGTTGTGTTGCAGAATCTATGATTATTAAAATTATATTTATACTATATATGTCAAAATACAGATTTGACGACAATGGATAAACACTATGAATTTTTAAATCTCTATTGTTGGCATCTTTTTTAATATGATTTTTTTTACTCAGCGATTTTCACCGGTATAAGATAACAAAATAAATTTTATTACAATAATTCAATAAAGATGACTTACACGTAGCAAAGTTTTATACAAAAAAAAAATACATACATGCGTTACCGATAGACAGAAAGAAACATGAAGATTTAATGGTGCGATATTTCATTTCATTGGGATAATCAAAAGGTATTTTGTAACAAACTTTCGATTAACGAAATATAAAGTGAAAGTTTGTAGAAAATTCTAGTTTTCATTGTTAATTACCAGGATGAATATATCTAATATTGTGAAATTATTATAAGGGAGACAATGTTGATATATTTTAAGTTTCCAAATGAAAGTATTTTCCTACTAACACATAGATTAAGAAAATACCCGGCATTCTATGAGTATACATTCGCGGAAAACAAATTTAACATCAAATGACAAAATATGTTTTAGTAAAACTGTCGCTAAGGCGGTATTGCACGCCTAACAACGATATTCAGCAACTGAATATCAAAATTATGAATACAAATTATATCAGTTCTAAAAAAATAACGGTATCACTCAATCGCTATCAATTTCGTTTGTAAATGTAATATAATATATTTATTTCTATAAATACTTCTTGACTTATTAACTTAACTCTTCTAAGGAAAACGTACACATATCACACATTGTTATTTTACTGCAATAGTTTATATTTCATCAATATGTTTTGTCAGTTTGAGCGCTAAAATACATTTAAAACATTTTTCGGCCAAAGTACAAAACTATTAAAACTTAACTTTTTGCAGCAGTGTGAAGTAATAGTTTAAGTTATTCAGGTAAAATGCAGTAAAACATATTGAATACAATTATTCAGGCCGTTGACACAAAGTACAAGATTCTTCTTTTTATTTGGATTTATTTGTTCATCTCTTATTTTAAAGAAACAGTTCATAGAAAAAAGATACTCACTTGAACGAAATAAAAATTTATAGAAATTAATTTAATCTTGAATGATTTTAACTTATCTATCTGACATTTTCTGAATGTGCTAGTACAGTCAAATAATTCAGGAGGAATCATATAGGTTATTTACAATAACGATTCCGTTCTTCATGCATTTTTTGAATCTCAACTATTCTAGGTTAATAATTAGTGTAAATTTCTCTAATATAATTAACACATGCGGCTATATATTTTCCAAGTCCATTTCGGAAACAGCTGTTCGTTCAGTTGGCGGCCATATAAAAAAAATATGAATCCGATAAATTACTATTCAAATAAAGAGTATTATTTTTGACAGTTTAAATAGCTTATGTATTGTTACTACTCCACGTGTTTATACAATAATATATTAACTTTCCTCGATTTTTATTCATTGCATTATTTGAGAAAAATATACAAAACAATATTACCATTTAAAAAGATTTCATAGACAAATTTTTCATATGATATATGTTGTGAATATGGATTGATTTATATTTAAAACACTCTTGATTTTTAAATTATTATTTTTATATAATTATTTCATAACCAGTATCGTGTGTAGCCTACAAAAATCTGCATCTTCATTATTTTGTTTTGTAACATTATACCATCACACCTGACAAAGTCGTCTTAAATTGTGCCAATACATCTATATATATAAAACAAAGTGGGGTTATTTACACCACGTATATCTCGAGAATTAGAGCACGGATTTCAATGATCTTTGCTTTATTAAATTCGTATGCGCCTAGAATAGCAGAATAAGCATTAAAACATCGGAAAAATATCACGGAAAAGAAATTATAAAGAAAATAAATGTCTCAGTACAATACGCTTTTTTAAATTTTTCGAATCGAACGTGGAACATGACGTATGCAATTTACGCTTAATACACTAGGTGGCGTTGATTGTAAAATTCATTTGTTTCATACTTTGAATTAGAGATGTTACGACTTACTTGGCTGTATCAGATTTTAGAAAATAATTATTCAATATCAATTAAAAAAAAACTTTGAGGAATTTATGTCTCATGTTCTTCACCGTCGCTATAATATACTAACTGAAAGACGAATGAAAGTACATAAAATCAGAAAGTATGTAAAAAAAATCAGTATACTTTTCATGTATATTATATTGTTATAGAATACTATCAAATCATTATTTTATTTTTGATCCCCATATACAGTCAATCCTGTTTTTATGCGATTTCAAAGTTATGCGGTTTTTTAGAAATGCATTTTTTTTAATGTACCATATTTTACGATATATAAAAATGTTAAATATTACATCGAGAGCATATATCGTTGTATTTTGGATAGAATAGAGAGAATCATACACAAAACGGCATTTTAAAAAAAATGCGATTTCGGACTGTTTAAATCATGTTGCATCTGCCATCGCTGAATTAAGTCCACCTACTTAGGTGTGTTACAGTCGATGAAACCATTGAAACATCGGTAATATCAGCTGAAATGATTACTTTAGCACATGAACTTGGCGAAGAAAGGTTTGATACCTTTAGCGAAAATTATATCGACGAATTACTTACAGATAAAGCTATAAGTGACGAAGATGTCAATAATTTAAATTTAATTATTGACAAAAAACCAGAAAACAATGACGAACTGAAAGAAATTCCAGTTCCTTCACTGCGAAAATAATTCAAGAAGGTCTCCAACTTTTCAGTAAATTAGAAGATTATTTCTTTCTAAATGATTCAAATTCTGAACGCGCATTCAAGTTTCAACGATAACTTTAAAAAATATATATATGGGTATAACAAACTGCATAACCAATTAATTATCGAAAAAGAAAATCTGAACAAACTCTGATCACTAATTTCATTGTTAGAAAACAACCATAGTTTTATGAAATTGATGCGCATACTATTTCTTCCGAAAAAGAGTGATTTAGAACCACATGCTTTAAAACACACATAGAATTGTCATACAGTGACTATTTTTTAATATTTTTACGCCGTGGTTTTCCCCTAATTTTCTTATACTTTGCGATTTAGTGTATATTTTAACTCGCTGTTTCAAAGTTATGCGGATTTTAAAATTTAAGTAACGCACCCCACTTTTTCTATGGAAGTCAAGTTTTTTTTATGCGTTTTTTTGCGATATTTCGTGGAACGCATCTACCGCATAAAAACAGGATTGACTGTATAACTGTTTGTATGTGTGGAACAATATTTTTTTTTTCTAATGAAAGATAATCTCATAAATATAATATTGAAGATTTGGAAAATGTTGCGTTCTTTGTTATAATGAGAATTTATATCATTTCGTAATATAAAAAATATGAAAATTTAGAATGAACTTTCGTAAAATTATAAAAAAGTATTATTTGAATAATTTTGAAAAGATCCCTGTCATTATGTTGGTGACATGCATTGAGAACAAATTTATCCTAGACCAACACATTCCTTAGCAACAGCCTTTGTTTGACAGTTACTGTCAAACAAAAGTAGTCGTTTGTCAACATTGTGAAGATGTAATTTTATTATTTAAAATACAGTGAAATAAAGAGGTATTAGCTATGCCAAGTACTTCTAAACCAATCCGTAAGAGTGCTCGGAATGGTTTTCTAAGAGTCTTTCAGTTCTGTGAACATGAAAAATCTGAAAAAAAACCAATAATTCCCTTCGGGTCGACATCATTGAATCACTTCGAACTGTCAAAGGCGTAGTATGCCCAACATTTCGTGCCGCATGTCAATAGCTCAATTTGCTTGAAAACTATACTCATTGGGACATGAAAATCGCTGAAGCAATTGTTTCTGCATCTCCAAGTCAGATACGCACATTATTTGCTATCATTATTTTGACATGCTTCCCATCGAATCCACGTGAACTGTGGAACAAGTACAAGGATGACATGTCCGAAGACACTTTACACCGAATTCGCGTCAGTTCAGGGAATCCCGATCTCGAGGTGAATGAGGAGATACATAACCAGGCGTTGCTTTTGATCGAAGATATGTGTTACCTCATGCGCTGCATGATGCGTCGCCAGATCGAGGAATGAACGACGCTTTCAATCGAGAATCGGAACGTAAACGTGAATATGATCGAGATGCATTGAACCAATCACTTCGAACGAATGTACCACTGTTGAACCCCCAACAGAAAGTGTACGATACTTTAATGAAGGCAATTGATGAGGGAAATGGTGGCTTATTTTTCCTCCGCATTGGAAGCACTCAACCGAACTATGAAAGATCAGCGCAATGACTCAAAATGTTTTGGAGGCGCAATGATTCTACTATCTGGCGATTTTCGCCAAACACTACCAGTCATTCCAAGATCGACCGCTGCCGATGAAATAAACGCTTGCCTTAAAACATCGACTCTGTGGCGCTATGTGAAGAAACTTCAGCTAACGACAAACATGCGAGTTGCATTTCTAAACGACCATCTGCCGCAGATTTCTCCAAGCATTTGCTGACTATCTGTAACGGCCGTGTTCCTGTCGACGAATCGAATGGATTGATTTCGTTTCTGCCGAATTTTTGCAATTTCGTCTCATCGAAGGACAATCAACAAAGTGTTCCTGAATATCATTGCTAATCACAAACATCATAATTGGTTGAGTGAACGAGCAATTCTTGCAGCAAATAACAAAGATGTGGATCATTTCAACTTCACAATTCAAAATCAAATCGTTGGTCCACTGCATTCCTTTAAATCTATCGACTGTGCCACGTGAATAACATCATTTCAATGTAATTAAAATACTTTTCATTTTGAATTTTGCACATTTATTGAACTTAATTCATTTTGAGTATTCATTTAAACTAAATTTAATTCAGCCAACACAACATTTATTGATTCTGAGGCGGTACGAAGTTCGTCGGGCCAGCTAGTTATACAATAAAAAAGAAATGATGTTTTAAATTAATTAATATGAAGCTATGTCATTTACTTTTTATACACTTACTATTTTATAGTTATAATCGATAAAACCCTTTATATAGAATTGACTATCCCATGCTGAATTAATGTTTTACCATTACTCTATAAATTGAATTTTAATGTACACTCTTTGACCTGCTACCATAATAATGAATACGTTGTTTTGCATGCGTACTTTGAATTGTTCATTGTTTTTCATTCATATTTTATTTATTCTTGTCGGTCTCCGAAAATGATTTGCAAAGCAGTTTACATTTTCAGCTTACGCTGTAAATTATAAAATATAATAATTTTGACTATATTTTTCACGTAAATATAGAGTCGCTGCAATGATAAAAAACGTTGTGTCGTAAATAATGGTTTTGATTTAATCGATATTAAACATTTTTGTGTCAATTACACATTTTTTATACGTTGTATAAATAATTTACATATATATTATACGGTGTTGGATAGTTATGATGGTTTTCAATTCACTTCAACTGTGCAATTTTTGCATATTTGCTTGTTTTAAACGCACGTAAGAATACAGAAAAATCCCGATCTATCGTTTTCGCATTCTTCGTTTTCCCAAATACATATACCGTTAGTTTGTTATAGTGTCGGTAAGAAAAATGTTAAATAATCAAACATTCATCGTTTTCCCGTAATGATTAAGCATCCGTAAAAACAATAAAACGGGTAGCATTGTATTTGCTTTCATTGAACTTGTAGTGCATTGTAAAACTATGGAGTTTGTAAATAACTTTTATAATTTTTAACTCAAAAAACGACATCAATGATTTTAACGTTTTTAACAAAACGGGGCTTGGTCCTTATTTGTTTAACGTTTTATTTTAAATTGCCATCATCAAAAAATACTGTTTCCTTTTTTCAGTTACCTTTAAAATGGGTGAAGACAAAGCAGTGGACAAAACACTTAAACGAGAAGCAAACTGGCCCCACGTGTTGTTCTACATCCACATCCACGTCCTGTCACTCTATGGAGTGTGGCAAGCATTCGCTGAAGCTAGACTCTTCACAACACTCTTCTGTAAGTTTTTAAAATCTTCCCAGTGTCAGTCAGATTCTTTGACTCCATTTATTTGTTATATGTATACACATTGATTTTGCAATGTGACCAATGTTAAACATATAGTACAAAAAATAGTAAAAAGTTCGGACAAATGCTACTTAAAATACAGTACTAACTGAATTCACTCAGGTCCGTGAGGAATATTTAGACAGTAGATGCAATAAAGTAAGTTGAGCAATATTACAGCTCTTTCCAATGGCATCACCATTAACATGCCTAAAAAGTTCAAACTGTAATTGTGTCCTGGAACTAGGAATGGAGAAAATCATGTTCGATGAATTCGGATTTTAATTTGCCTTGATTATTGATTATGGAAACTTTTCATTCAAAACGTTGTCATTATATTGCTTGTATTTGTCGTAACATTACTTGTACAAGGCATTTAAAAAGATCACAGTTTCCAATAGAGTGCGAGTTGGTCTAAGCCTAAACGAATCTTTTCTTTTATCCTGAAAATTTTTCCTCAAATATTTACGTTTGAAATACGACAAACGCAGTCACATCTTAGAATATTACATATAAGTGGTAGCAGATCGTGGTTGTAGTAACATTGAAAATATAGTAACCTGGGTAAAATAGTAATTTAAAAAGCTCTTTTTAATGGTCGAAGTTCTAAAGAATGATGAAAAAAGAAACAATTGAAAACTTAGTAGATACCTTAATGGATAACTTACACATTTATTACTTAAACATAATATTCTCTACAAGACTTATACATACTCTAGGTAGGTTGTTCATATACCCAATATAAATTTCCATGCCAAGCAAGCTATTCGTTTTCAGGTCACAGTATGGAATTTATTTTAATTTGCTTAGTGTATACAACTAGGGCTTTCAATTGAACATCGAATTTCAATAACCGGTATACAATTTCTTCCATTGCCGTTTGTTCACCTGTAATTTACCGGTAAATGAAAAAATAGACTATAGATATGTGGCTACCTTATACTAAAACCTGGGTCTTAGATTGAGACGGAAATAATAAAAAATATTTGCGAGATGAATAATGTCATAAATACATTCATATTTGTATTTTATATTTTTACTGATATGTAGAAATCAGTGTTTATATAATCACTTATGTCACGTCGATTATGGTTAAATTGGTGGAAATCGAGTTATTGATTATTAACGTATTTTTTAATACATATCAGGATTAGTGATCAACTAATCACTCTTACTACGCCCAGTAGTTAAAGAGTCAGAAATAGTGGGAGGGAACTTTTAGACACCACAAACACCCATGCCCTCGAACAGAAATCGATAAATTGATCGAAAAAATGCTGTTCGTATTAGAACTCAAATCCGTGAGGTCTGGCACGGAAGTCCACATCGCTAACCGCTGGGCCATTGGACCCGAATGAATTTATATTATCTCTATCTGTCAAATCTTTCCCTTAATACACACCCAGTAATCAAATAATATATAAGTACCCATATGTTATTATAATTATTTATCAACACAGCCATTTTATATATTTATTGAATTTTCATTTTTTGGCTGAATAAACCTGTTTTTCTTTTATTGTCTCACTTGAAGCATTATAACTAAGCCTATTGTTTTTTTTTTATTTAAATTGAAACTAACAGAGCAGAATCTATTTTTTTTTATTTAATCTATTTAAAATCGGAAAACATTGTTTGTTTCATTCATTACAATTTTTGATTGTGGGAAAACTGCATTCTGCTGTGCGTTAGTTAGTACCAGCGCAAGCTATCTCGCTTTAACTTTTGAAAGACCTACATATGCTATACAGCTTTCTCCCTCTTTTATGGAGCTTCAAGGTCGCAAACCTCCGTGGAAAACAACTAGTACGGTAAAAAGTAATAATTGCAACAATTTTAATACTTAACTTTTTCATTAAACTTATAATTATTTATTTTTTCTTCTTCTTTTAACCATAACTTAATAATTTAAGATAATTCGGACTCCTAAGTGAGTTTATCTAAAGTCTAAGCCACGGGTCGTCAACCTCCTCCGTACCGCCCATTAGTGGGCGGTAAAGGCTTCCGTGGTGGGCGGTGGGCGATTTTTGCTTTTACCAAAAATCTTTCAAAATTTTGCTTCACAATTTCTGTTTTTCGGCATAGCTTCACGCATAGAGTAAACACATTGTGATCGAATTTAAATCCTTCAAATTATGTACTCTGTATTAAACTTGGTGATGCATTTGTTTCTTATATACACACGAAACATTCATTTGCTAAGCGTCAGTTCAAGTTCATCCGTGCACTTGAACGCCTGAAGATGCCGAAAGTCGAAACCCGGGTCGTTAGTGACAAAATCTGTGTGAATGTACATAATTTGAACAATAAAAATTTTATATTCAAATTTCACCTTCAGCACCTTCAGCACAAAAGCACAAAAGCACCTTCAGTCGAAATCTTAAATTAAAAAATGTAACGAATTTTGTTAAATTTTGTTTTATTATCTAACAATTTAATTCGAATTTTCTTTTATTTTCCGGTGTTCGCATTTAAAGCAAATTAGTTTAAGTTCAAATGATTATTTCTTTTTAGTTACATTAGCGTCTTGAAAGGAAATATATGTTTAATTTATTACGACATTATCGTTATATGCTTTGGAATAACAAGTGGAATAACAATGTTATGTTTCGCATTTAATTTTATATTAAATGAAATCTATCGAAGATATGATTTTTAATTTTATATTTCTCGTCCTTTTGTATCATACAAGTGTGTAGAGTCCAATTATATACTTAAATAAACACATACAGAATATAGAGTCATTAAAGCTATGGAATCCTTTGTTTTTGTGTTCATACACTATTATTTATTTACACAATGCCAATTAAATCGACTGAACAGTGATGTTAACAAATTAATTATATGAATGTTATTTTTATTATTATTGTACATAACTTATCGTGCAGTAATAGTTTATTTTATAGTAAATGATTTTTTATTGTTTTCCTCTGTGACCGAACTGATTAGTTATATCATTTCAAGTTTTGCGATTTCGCAACATGTAGCTGCTCTTGACTGCAACAGATTTTCTAAGGCGCGTAACTTTAAACCAACGTCGTAATAAATGACATCGATATTACATTACAGTAAATAAATAAACTCACAACCCTAATAAATGCAGTTTTCCTGTTCTATGTGTAATGGAAAATATGTTATTCATATTATAAAACATAATCGTCAAACAGCTGACTGTCAGTGTCGCCATCTCATCGCAGAATTTAGAAATAATGAATAATTTTCTTTATTCAAATAAGTGTCAAATCAGTTTTACAATACTATCATATTAAAAAAACACTTTTTATTTCATATTCAATTTACTATGTATACAAATCATTGCATACATCCGATCCCTAGATGGAAAATGGCGTGGATGTTTTGATATTTAATGATATTTGTATTGTTAATAATTATTATTCGTAAGCACTTTTACATTAAGCTTGTCGTTTTTAATGTTTGGGAAATTTAAAATCACTGTTGGAGGATATCACATAAGTATGTATATTTTATTATTCGCGTTCAAGTTAATAATTTTCCTATATTACCTAATTATATTATAAAGATATAACATTAAGATGATTCCAAAAAACATTTCTTACATTATAATTTCAATTAAAACAGAAAATTTACTTACAATAATATTTTTCGAATTGGTTAGGTAAAAATGATATTTACTGCTGCTTGAATAAAAATGTACTATTTTTAATTGATCGATTGATGATATTACATTATGTATTCTGGTACATAGGGCAAAACCTTGCTTCACGTCATTTAATTCAAATTAAATTACTTACGCTAATCTTACCTTGATCTTGAAGTAACATTCATTGTTGAGATCGCATTAAAAAGTCACATTGCTATCTTAAAAGGTCATTTAATTGAGACGGCATTGCAATTAATATTATCATAATTAAAATATTAACATCGGGTGGCGTTTTACAGAATCATTATATACACATTGATTGGAAAGATTTTAATGATTTAATTGTAGGAAAATTTATCAATTGGACACTCGAAGTATTTATCTTACATGCTTCAAATCTCTTTCATGAATATACATAGTTTAGCAAAGTAAAATGCAGTCGGTGTAAATTCTAGTCTCGTTTTATTTAAATGCTCGCTTTTCCGTTTTCATTGCTTGCAATTTGAATCTAAATTATCAAAAATTCAATTAAAATTATATACTCTTAATGTAAATTGAAGGCACTTTATATATTTCACTATATTGAATAACGTACAAGTAATACGACCAACCCTTAATAAATAATCTTATGAAACAAAAAAAAGATACGGACAACACAAAAATATGAACTTGGGTGATTTTTTTAAACATACATATATAAAAATCTATTCCCCCAATCTACGCTTTTCTAAATACTATTTGCTTTTCTTAGGTCCCTTCAAAAAGGGAGATATCACTGTATAATGTTTTTTTTTTATTAAAAGTCTTTGCTAATAGTTACACCTTACGAATATTGTTTGTAAAATGTTTCTTTATGCAATATCGTGAGAGTTCACCTAAACACTTTTAATTTCATTAAACGTAAGTGGTTTTGTTTGGTACTACATAACTATCAACAGAAAGCTTTATATTAAGTAATACTGCTGAAAACCCTTTACAAATACTGATCGTATATGTTCTGTAAACTATGTATAGTGTAAATCTAATAAATAACACATCCTCAATTTCACTTAAGGATCGAGACTGGTTTCAATGATTAAAAGTGAAATTTTATTGTTCCTTGTCAAAAATATATATTTCTTTTTCCGATTTTCAGGTTTGGCGCTTTCATTAGTGGGAATATTAGGATCAACATGTGGAGCACACAGACTTTGGGCGCACGGGAGTTATGTAGCGAGCACACCCCTTAAAATTATCCTCATGCTGTGCCAGACTCTCGTTGGACAGGTAAACATAATTACCTATGTATAATCTATATCATTATGTTGAATGGCATTACCTAATGAGAAAGAACACTCAAATTAAAATAAAATTGGTAGAAATGAGTTACTACATAAATTCAAAAAACACATATATTAATAAATATAATAACACAAATATAAAATACACTTTTGTAATAACGAATAATTAACATTAATTTAATATCGCTTGCGGTGTAAATTTAAAGTCACACATGTGTTTAATTGATTTTTTTTGTTTTAAAATCGGATGTCGAAACACATTTGGTGAATCAGTTTAATTTCCTTCATAAGCGGAAATGCGCACGAATTTCTTTTGCAAATTAATTTCGCTGAATTATTCTGTAACTGGAATAATTTCGAAATTTTGAGCGAGAAAATACCTGACGATAAATACTAACAACACGCTCATCATTAATTAATTTAAAAAGATTGCAAATAAATAATTATAACTTGAAAGTATGTTTATATCACCGCATAATGAAATATGTAGTATCAGATATCACTTAGTAATAATATACTCATAAAAAGGCTGGTAAAAAAGAAAAAAAGGAGATTCTAGCTTATTTTTTATATAAACAATTTAATAATTTAAAACGTAATATTATCAGTAAGATTTTAGGTGACGACCAGCGTGATTGAAATTGAAATCACATTCCAATAATTTATATTAAAATTACATTAAATAAATCATCAAAAACCAATTCATTATTTACAAAGTATCCTTAGATACAATTCAATTATTATACATCATGGAAATTACGTAAGGACAACGTTTTTTTTTTGTATCATGTGTTTTAAACAATTTAACACATTCGTATATGTACATTAATGAAGCAAAATAACTTAACTTTGAAATATTTCCATTTTTCTCAAATTGTATTCATTTGTTTATTTAATTTATTTGCGTTATTCAAAGCATGATTAATTTACACATTTAAAGATATTACCTTCAATTTGAGTCAAGGAAAAATACTGATGTATTGTTTTTAGGCACAATATGTTAACATATTTTCTTGATTAGTTGCGAACAATGCGTTTGTAACAAACGTTAAGTAACTTTCAATTATATATATCGACTGTGGAAAGGAAAAAGGACGTAACCCACAGTTTTTTCAAAACAGGTTTTATTCGATAATTACAATGAATCAAACTTGATACACGTTCTATCAAAAGAATGCAAGCTGCAAATGCCAAATTAGTATCTAATTTTAGCTTTTAAGTTTGGAAAAGATGACCTTTTAAAATATTAAAACCATGAAAAAAGACTGAAATAAAGGTTCAAGGTTGTGCATGATTCATAATATGAATATGTCACAAAATCATCAAAACACGTTTTTTGCGCCTCTTGTAAAATTTGATATGTATGGGTTATGTCCTTTTTCCATTCCACAGTCGATATGTATTATATATAACCTTTTAAAATACATAAGTATTGAGAAATCAATCAAAATTAGAAATTTATTTTACACCCTGATTGTCAAATAGCATATTTATAACCTTTAAAATTGTTAATATACAGGTTTGCATTTATTAAATTAGAAAAAATATCACCCGAGAGATATACAAAGCTATAAAGATAAAATTAATACATGGACTTTTTTTTTTATTTACCCGAGAGTTGATATTTAAACGTAGTTCTTATGTCGTTCAATACCGGTAATAATATAAATCAATTTTGTACTATTTATAGCAAAATTTTCGCTACTCATTACAAACAATAAAACTTTCAAAATTGAGTTTGACCACTACAATATTTTTTTGTGACTATAACTTATTTGTGACTGATACTTTAAAAAAATCATCTTGATATAATGCATATACACAATGTTTTAATTTGTTATGGATGTGTGTACCAAAAATAAAGCAATCACAGTGTACATACAATGTAATAGAAAATATACATATAAACAATACGCATTTACAATTTTGGCATTTTAACTGTTAAATATTTAAATTACGACGAGGGCAATTATTTAACCTCTGTTGTTCGAACGGAAATGAATATTTTTTACAATGAATAAAAATACTTTTTTAGAAGTCAATCGATCATAGGTACAAATATATGCATAATATCTGACATATAAATTCCATACGTATTACATTTAATTATTCTTCGATAATCCATGTTCAGTATACACTAAATGTTTTTAAATAATTATTATAGTTTTTTTACTTACTTATTTTTGTTAGAAGGCATGGTTGTTTGTCATGTTTAAAATTCCCTCCCACTTTTCCATTCCTAAAATAACGAGTTGTAGCGAGATCGATTAGTTAACCACTAGCCCTGTCCTATTAATATTATTATATCTCTACTCTTTTCGAAAAAGAGAAGTTGAACAACTGAGTAACAAACATTAAAACAGGGATTTTTAACCTTTATGATGTAACGGGCGCATTCAAGACTTCTAAAAAACACAAGTTTAGGAATATGTATGACAATTATTATATTATTACTCAATTCTCATTGATAATCTGTAAATTATATATGTATATGCCTATGAAGGCATTTACAAAATAAAAAGAGATAAAATACAATAAAAAGTACAAAAATATCTTAAAAATAGCAATGCACAATTACTGCAATCTTTGACAATACATTGAACTAATTAATTTCATAAATTTGAGATTGAAAAATGATTATCTGAATCGTAAACAATTATCATTTTGTTTGTGTCTGTTATTACATTATAAAAACCTGCATTAGAGGAACACATGCTATTATTAGAAGGGGACATGTATTAGCATGGATTGTTAGAAAAAAAAATCATAGAGGCATGGTAACCTTTCTGGTTCATGGTTCATAATAAATACTCATTTAGATTCTTTGACGATCGACTATAAATAACATCTCGATCTGCCTTACGGCCACATATTGTCAATATAATTCTGCAATATGATGTAAGCGTGTACAATAGTTTTACGGCGATGTTTTGTTCGAAGAAAAACCGCAGAAAATCGCTTCGAGTAAAAAAAAATCATGTTCGTCGTGCGATAATTATGTATATTTACCAACGACTTGACTTGTCGGAGACCTTCTACGGAAACACATCTGGAAAAACTATTACGCGATATGTAGAATTTTCATTAAGCTTACAACGAAGGTTAAAAAATATAATACTCATTAACAAGGTATAAGTTCATATTAAGAAAATATGTGAAAAAATGACACAGAAAACAAATTATATTAAAAAAAACATTACGTACATAACCTAACCTTTAAAACATAATTGAGTATTATATTTAAATTATATTTGGACACATAAAAACCTTACCTAACCTATCAACATACTTGTTAAATGTGACTGAAGCAAGAGAAACAGTAGAAAAAAATGAATGAAATTATTTAAAACTGTTTTTTTAATATAATTTTTATAATGAGTCCATAAAATAGGAAAATAGGAAAGAAACGAAAATAATGTTAACTTCTCACTACCCTTCACTCTCTGGTAGAATATTTAATGTTAACTCTTATTTTAAAAATTATTATAAATCTACATATGTACTTGAATTGCATTTTTGCTTTCAATCTTTCATCTCTGCTTCCAATTTGTATCACATTAAGCTTTTTATAGAGAAGTCAACATAAATATGTTATTCTACTACAATTGATTGTTATTCAGTTGTTCAAAACATGTGTTATGAAGAGTGTAAGAATATAGGGATAAAGCTTGTTAAGTAATAAGCTAATTATTCTCGCTGCCCTATTTTTTGTTGTTGATTGGATGGGTAAGAAACTAGAAAGGAACTACAGAACTGTTCGTTTCGAATAGCTTTGATGGTGGTAGTTATTGGCCCTTTTTATTATTTTTTTTACCTTTTTAGAATGAAATTCTACGAAGTAAATGTCAAATGAATCTATACACTACAGCAAAATTTATAATATAAATTCTTAATATAGATAATATTAATTAAATACAACACATTTGATCGTATTGAAATAACTACAATATTTTTTAACAAATTGTTAAATTTTGAAGTGGTCTTAATCGGTGTTTGTCTTTTTTTCACAGGGCACTATATATGAGTGGGTTGTAGATCATCGACTTCATCATGCCCACTTCGGTACTGATGCAGACCCTTACAACTCTGCCAAAGGGTTCACCTTCTCACACTTCTTCACACATCTTCAAACCCTCAGTATTAAACAGCAAGCCTTAAAGAAAGAGGTCGATATGTCAGATTTGGAGAAGGACTCCATTGTAATGTTCCAGAAAAGGTTACTTAAACTTTTTATAAATATTATTTCAATTAACACTGAATAAACTATGCATTTACTGTTGTCATACTATATATTATAGAATTTGATTAAAACAACAAAAAAGTCAAGAAACAACATCGTAAGTTGCTTAAATATTTGACGTAACGAATTTTGTTAATTTTTTTTTTATTCTTTAACAATTTAATTCCAAATTTCTTTTATTTTCCGGTGTTCGATATTCAAAATTTACCTTAACAGTTCGGATTATTTTTTTCGTAAATAAAATATAAATGTTTGAATATCTATTAAATTATATAATTATTGAAACACAAATTTTGTCAATTGTACTTAATATAATTCTGTGGTAAACATTTTGGTTTATCGCCATACACTTATCGACCAGCGTAGATAATTGTTTAAAAAGGCGTAGTTTCCAAAACACAGTCAAATAAAGTTAACTGTCGCATTTTATAGAAATACGGTTGTTCAATATATATGTACATATGTTACTAAATGCTTGATTTTTGTTTTCAGGTTTTACTTGTTCCTGTATCCTGTATTATTCTTGCTTTTACCTATTAACGCTCCCGTTGAATATTGGGGAGAGTCCATCATCAACTCAGTATTCATCATCGGTTTCCTGCGGTATGCCATTGTACTACACGCGTCGTGGTTTATCAACAGTGGAACTCTCGTGTGGGGTCTAAAACCTGGAGACAAGTAAGTGATAAAAGGAACCATTCTTATAGCTTAATAATTATTATAAAGAATAAAGAAAAATAGCTGATTGCTATGAAAGCAGGCTTATTACTTACTTGACTACATATGCATATCTCTCATGAGTTATATATAATTTTATAACAAGCAGTACTTATAGAATAACATATGTTCAGATACATTTATTAGGAGGCCATATGCTCCACACTGGAAGCGTACATGGACTTTTTTTTAAGTTGAACGGTACAAACAATATAACAAAAGGTGTACAGTAAATTTTTAACAATTTGTATTTTACCACATGACAATGTTTTCAAAAAATTAAATACTCATTTGTGTGAATGTACATAATTTGAACGATTCAAACTCATTTGTAATAACTTTACTTTTATTTAATAAAATCAGGACCGGTTTCGCTTATTACAAGAATTATCAACTATCATGGTCAATTATTACGGTCAACTATCAACTATTATGGTCAACTATCAATTATTATGGTCAATTATCAACTATCATGGTCAACTTTTCAAGAATTATCAGCAAACAGGTCCTGATTTTATAAAATAAAATTTATTATCAAACAACGCTCGCCATAAGCGAAACCGGTCATTATCTTATTAAATAAAATTGGAATTGGTACAAGTGAGTATTTTATTTTTTTAATATAATGCCTTTCCGCAAGTATTGACAGTGAACACCCTAAAAATGAAAATGTTTTGTTGAAATCTGGTAACCCGTAGCAACGACGGTCTCTTATATTTTTCCGTTTTGTCAAGAAGTTTCGGCGATTGTCAAAAATGACGATTGTAACATTTCATCAATCGTGCATATTATTCATTTGGCAAATCCGAAAATCAAAAATAAAGTAAATATGCAATAACGTGTACAATTTATTTAACGCTCTATCAGGTCCAATAATCTGAAAATTAAGAGTGACACCAAAAAAATGCTATGACGATAAACTTCTAACTATAGAACTGACCGAAATGTTTATATTTTCTGTGTTATTACACGAATATTTCATAATGTTCTACTACTAAACCCAACCTGTAAGCAATTATTGATAAAAATGAATACATCTCGGATATAGATGAATAATAAATACTTGATTTATGGTGACCATTTTTAATATTAATTTTCCTGTTATCTTAAAACAGGTAATTTTAAACTGTCTGATTAATGAACTGGACGATGGGCATTGTAAATCACGATTGAAAGTTTTAGGATTTTTTTTATTTTATAATGAAGCTCATTTTAATATGAAAATGTATTTTTATTATTGATCGTTAGGAATGGGATATTCACTATATCTGAGAATGATTAGTAGACTGTGCTCGATAAACCTTCTGATTCAATTATTTTTTTCCTAGATATCCTGCCGATACAAACATGGTGTTCATCCTTACGAAGAGCTATTGGCCACAATACCATTACCTTATGCCATGGGATTACAAGACTGGGGAATATGGTACTTATGGTGAGAAGAAAACCCTTTGTAATTTATATATATCGACTGTGGAAAGGAAAAATGACGTAACCCTCAGTTTTTATAAAACAGCTTTTTTTCGATAATCGCAATGTATACAACTTGACACACGTTCTATCAAAAGGATGGAAGCTGAAAATGCCGAATTGGTATCTAAATTTAGTTTTTTAGTTTGAAAAAGATGACCTTGTAAAAAGTTAAAACCAAAAAAAAAGACTGAAATAAAGGTTTAACCTAGACAATTTCTTTAATTAATATTAGGTTATGTCAATAAAACACTAGTTTAGAAGTCTCCGTGCACTTCAAAGTTGTGTATAATTCATAATTTTCATATGGCCCAAAATCATCAAAGCACGTTTTTTGCGCCTCCTGTAAAATTTGATATGTGTGGGTAACGTCCTTTTTCTTTTCCACGGTCGATATGTATATGTAGTTTACGATATAGGCATGTATACGATATTGAAAATTAATAAAGTTTGACTAAAAACCTATACGTAACCGAACGTTTAATACTTCTCAGTTTTTGTCTTGCTTGGATGCGGGTTCTAGGACTAAAACCACTTAATTGTAAACTTTCATCGATTGATTTTTCAACGAGAAAAACTTTTTGAAATTTGCACGATCTTTTTTTACAAAAAAATAAATAGAAATTTTGAGATTATCTTATATATTAACCACTTTTTACCGCCAGGTACTGGATGTTCAACCACCTTCATCAGGATATGGGCAGCAATGGGCTGGGCGACTGGCTTGAGAACTATGGACTCGGAGGCTGTCAAATCAGCTCTGACCGCAGCTGTAGAGACTGGAAAACCGATCAAAAACTGCCTCGAAGACGCTGAATCAGTCCAGCAGCTGAAGCCAGATCATTTTTTGGTACACGAAGACCTCATGAATTGACTGTGTTGAACATTATGTGTTTACTGACTGAAGTAGATATTTATGTTGCGTTTGGAAATCTCAGTAAATAAATCATTTATTTACTATCGTAAGAATTTTTAATAATACAAAATTAAATAAAGCATATCGTGAATGTTCTTATGAGCTGATATAAGCATATATCTATACAAAGCATATATGTAGAAGGGTGAATATTGTTGATACAATTTTATAGAATCTTTCATTTCAATTGTTGATAATTGTTAATGTATAAATTTTATTAAAATTCTCCTGCGGCGCTACTTTATTTCAAAATACATCATTTGAAATGATAATAATGCAAACAATTGTTATTTTATTCATGTCGAATTATTTAGTAATTTATTATACATAATATTTTTTTAAATAAAATACATAACTATAAAAATTCTGAGTATTGAACTGTTTCCCTTTTTATGTTATTATGTAAATATTAAATCAAACTTTTTTACATACTATATAATTCAGACAGTTAAGAAATATTATGTTTACTCAGGTACATATGTTTGTTGACTTTATGTTAAATGAGTTATTGTTTGCAAATATGATAGTTATTATTTATTTATTCTGAGATTTCCCAAAAAGCAAGCCGATGCCAAAGTCACTTGCTGTTATAGGCAAAGTGTGTTTAGGAAGGGACTATTACTTCTTTTGCTGTCATTGTTAAAATATTATTATATATAAATATATTATTATAATATATAAATATATGTTTCACTTTGTTTTATAATAAATATTTTTGAAAAAAAGTGTTGAAATTTATTTATATTGCTACTTACAGTTGTTATTATACTCTACTTAATTACGTATGAATTTCTAATGAAACAAATAAATGTATGCATAACAAATTTAAAAGATAATGCGTTTTAATTGAGATAAAGTAATTTATTGAAAATAATAATATCTATGTATTTGTGTAAGCACGTTACTCGAGTATTGTTCACCTTTTACACTAAATGATTAGTGAGATGGTATTGAGAGAAATATGAAAAAAATATTTAAAACTATTTTTTTTTTATAATTAGATGTCACTGTCTCACAATCTGTTTTGATATTTAATCAATGATTAATATTTAAAAAAAGTAATTTGACCGATATTTATTTTATTTACTCTCGTTTCACATATTTCCTACTAATATAATAAATGATTTTTTTTTATATCATGTAGATGACCTAGTTCTATAGAATGATAAGTCAAAAATTTGATGTTTTGAATTAAATTGCCTTTCTTCTGCAGCTACAGAAAAGTTCGATTACAATAGTTTTTTCTAGGTATGTGGAAATAAAGAAATATAAACAATCTTCTCTTAGTTCCATATAAATACAAGTCGAAATATCGTTTTATGGTGTTGTTAAATGTAGATAAATGACTAAATGATTCACTAGAAAGATGAGACAAATCTCTTTTTTACGTCAAATCTTTGGTCAGCCATATCTCAAAACAATCAATTTCTAGTTGTAGCACTATGGAACTAAGTCATCGATTTATTAAAAATAATGTATCACGGTAAAGTGATATTTATACATAATTGCACCTTCAACAACTAATTCATCAGCAATGACTTGTAAAAACACAATTTAATCTTTAATGCGGAAATATTTATCATAATTTTCTTTTTCTTCTTCTGGAGTGAGTTGGTGACATTTGTTGGTGTTTTATTTTATGCCAAACGTTTTCCAAGAAACCTTAAACAAAATATTTAGATTATAAAAACTAATTAAAAATATAATAATTGAGTTAAAAAATGTTGAAAAAATATTCCAAAATCTTCGATACATTAGTTTTACATACTTACATAATAATAAACTTGCTATTGCTCCATAAGCAAGCAATATGAATGCAGGATACACGTCTTCAATTTTGACGTGCGTTAAACTTTGTGGAATATTACATCTGGGCATTTCACCCATAAACTTATTTTTCATGTGCTGCTCAATTCCAGTTTCCAATGATTTTAAATAACTGGAATATACAATAACCTCTTAGACTTACAATATTACAGTGTGTTTGTTACAAAAATAGTGTAATTTAAAAATGTTAGTTAACTGTGTTAGTGTCACTCTTTATTTTAATAATTTATTACTATTTGAACACTTTTTATAAGAAAAACATCATTTAAAAATACGTATTCCACAGCAGCAAAAGATAATTATTGTCGAATAGGAAATTGAATTCATAGCTTGCATATCGACTGTGGAAAGGAAAAAGGGCGTAACCTTCAGTTTTTTCAAAACAGATTTTTTTCGAAAATCACAATGTATACAACTTGATACACGTTCTATCAAAAGGATGCAAACGGCAAATGCCGAATTAGTATCTAAATTTAGCTTTAAAGTTTGAAAAAGATGAAAATAAAACCAAGAAAAAAGACTGAAATAAAGGTTTAACCAAGACAATTTCTTTAATTAATATTATATAATGTCAATTAAACACCAGTTTAGAAGTCTCCGTGCACTTCAAGGTTGTGTATAATTCATAATTTGAGTATGGCCCAAAATCATCAAAACACGTTTTTTGCGCCTCCTGTAAAATTTGATATGTGTGGGTTACGTCCTTTTTCTTTTCCACAGTCGATATATAACTTAATATTGTAAACATAGAGTTATACTTAAAATATTTATTAAGTTGAATTTTTTAAAAGTTGGCGTTAAGCGTCTTTTGCACTAGGTGAACGCGATGACACGCATTGATAAATAAATTTTGATTAAATATATAAAATAACTTAATATAAAAATTGCCCACCAAAAAGAGTGGTTTACAAACATTATTATCAACAAAGCAAAGGAATTTTGTTAAAAGCTTTAAATTAATTTACAGTTCTATTTCATACATGCACTTGAATGCAAAAAGATGTTTTGAGGAAAAACCTGGGTCGTACGTGACACAACTTATGGAAGTGTATAAAATTTAAGCGATTCGAGTCTTACATACTTAAAAGATTGACTGAATTATGATTTACTTAGTAAAAGTACATTTTTATTGAGTAGAAAATATAATTACTCAACCAATAAACATCCATGGGGTATAGTTTTTTTTTTTGATTCAACTATCACGCGGTTTTGAATATATAAATTTATTTTGTGTTAAAAATGAATACATCTCGGATATAGATGAATATTAAATACTTGATTTATGGTGACCATTTTTAATATTACTTTTCCTGTTATCTTAAAACAGGTAATTTTAAACTGTCTGATTAATGAACTGTTCAGTCAACCATTTTGTGTCTACTCCAGAAAATCATACTAACAAATTGTGAATGATTAGATTAAGAGGAGAATCTTTCAGGGTGGCAACAGCTAACTGTCCGTCGTTGGTGTTGATAGGCATTTCCGAAACCTGACACCGTTCGTGCGAGTGGGTCGCGACGCTCAAAGCAGCCCTTGCCGCGCGGCGTCCCAGAAAAACTGAATATCCGCCGGAAATGACGCGGCGAATCGCTGTCGTCGCAGAATATTCTACGTTCCTGTTATTCGATAAGCTGCGTTTGTATATTTTTTGAAGTATCTCGTTCTTTGAACTCTAGAAAATGTTCGGTAAATATTATCAATTTTCAGTTATTAATGGATAAAACAAATGTCGGTACTAATCTCATAAGTTATAATATCATATAATAATTAAACTTGACGTCAAATCTATTTATATTGATAAAGATATTTCCTTGACTAACATTGTATTATAATGTTTAAATACCTTTAGGCGTTGCTCATCACGACTGTACGCAACAAATCCGACGTCAAAATTATCGTTCTTCAAAATGTCGTGGATATTTCGAATTTGCGATACTTTAATTGATAAAAAAGAAGCAATACATCCTGAATATGTGTTGGATATAATGAAACTAAAAAACATGGCGCATATTAATAGAATTCTTCCGGATCTTGCCTTAGGAAACCACACACCTTCTACAACAACAAAAAATATTTGTTTGACGATAGTAATAATGTATGACATGAAAGCATGAAAGTGACATGATATAACATGAAAATATATCGACAGAAAATAGTGTCAGAAATTGATACACTTAATAGGCGGGAAACGACAAAAGTCGTTTTTAGCGTATTGTCGGTAGAATGCGGATCGCGGCAAAAGTCGTTTTTAGCGTATAGTCGGTAGAATGCGAATCACGGCATAATACGTTTTTTTTTTATATCGTCGCTTGTTTACGAGACACATAATATCACGGGTTTTTTTGTCGGCGTTAAATAAAATGCTGCAACTAATTAACATTAGTCCTAATTCTTTGCTAGAAAGGGTGACACATGTGTCTCGAATATTTACGCTGTATTTTTTACGGAATTAGATTTTACACTTCCAGTGGTAGTAATGTTGTAGGAATGGCGATTATATATTATAATTATTTACATAATTTTACATAACATGCGGAGTGCTATCTACTAAATTGATAACAAGTTTTATATTCAGCTTAGAAATATAGTGAAATTATGATGTTATCGAAATGTCCTAATTTTATTTTTAATGATTAAATGTCACATATGATTTTTTTTAAATTTCAATCGAAAATATCGTTTGGTTTAGAAGTTGTGCTGATTTTAAGAATGTAATATATTTGTGCGCTAATCACTAAAAAACGCCCGCTACAGGCTTGAGTCTATTTTTGAAGCGCCCGACTAAGAAGTGTTAACTACGCGATGTAAGATTATCTGAATTGACGCAGGCTTTCCTGTTATTGTATAGTATTTTAATGAAAAATAAACGGATTGGACACGTTGGATCCCGGAGCCGTGTTTTCACGTGATGCGTTATGCTTTCAAACAGACCCATAAATGTGGTATTTAGCAACATTATTCATAATTGACTTCGTATCAACATTATAGCAGATACTCAAATCATTCTAAATCAGTCTTTTTATTATTACTTTTATTAAAAATAGTTACTGATTTTATCTGATATCATAACGCATTTGATACGTCTATTTGTCCTTCTGAAGATCAAATGATGATGCAGTCACCGAGTTCATTTGCAATTTTAAAATTATATATTCCGTAAAAAAGGACGTCAAAGAGTATTTCTAAAAATATTTTGTCACCAACAGCAGCAGCAAAAAATTAATTAGCCCAATTGAACCTGCAAAGTGTGCGCCAAGCAAAAAAAAAGAGTAAGACTCAGTACATGTGCAATCATTGTAATATGGCTTTCCATAGTAGAAAATTCTGGCAATAATACCATAAATAATTGAATAATTATAGTCTTTAAAACAACCACAAAATGTTTCATTTGGTTTAACTTAGCGGTTTCACAGTTATAGCATTTTTAGTGTTTAAGTCCTAAAATGCAATTCTTCAAAAACAAGCCGGGCACACGGGATAGTTTTACCTGATATGTGCCGGGGCCAGAAGTGTTTAACATTTACAGAAATGGTTCATTTAGATTGAATATAAAACATAATGTTCTACAATTATTTTCACATACAATAAAATTATATTTGACGTTACAGCTAATTGTCAATCCACCAAATATTTCTAAATCGGAAAATCATTTGAGATAAACTTGACGAGAATTTCTTTACGTCATTCAATGTCAACTCGAGAAGAAGAAACACAATAAACACCCATGTCTGAGATCTCAAATTAACTTTGTTTTCTTTGTTTGTTCTTTGAATGTGTGATTTTCTTTCTTGTGATCCAAATGGCATCGTGGCTGTTATATACTATGGACCATAGACGGCAGGCAATTAATCTATTATTTATTAATAAAAATAATAAAAGATTTTTAGTACTTTTTCCACTTAAAATGTATTTGATCAGGACCGGTTTCGCTTTTTATTTCAATTTAACTTGTATAAATAGCACTGTTTAATTTATTTTTCTTATCAGTTGATAATGCTCGCGAGGAGCAAAACCGGTCTTGATCAAATAAATTTTAAGTGGAAAAAGTACTAAAAATATTTTATTATTTTTATTATAATGCCATTCCACCAAGTATTGACAGTGAACACCTTAAAAGTGAACTATAATTTATTATCACAGTTTTAAAAAAATAATTAAGGTATCTTGCCTACCTTGGGATGTCAGTGAAGTTATAAACCACATAAGAAAGTTTCCCGCCACGATTGGACCAATCAAGCTAATTCTTCGATGGAACGACCGGTGACGAGTTGCTCTATTTTTATTAAACTTTGATTTTAATTCTTGTGGTTTGTGGTGCAGTTTAACTGTAAAACAGCTGACAGTTAATGTCGCTAGAGCTATTAAAGCGCACATAGTAGCGACGCTTGTGAGGAGAACTGCACTAAATGGAGACCAAAATAGTCCACTGCTTTGGAAAGATTTCACATCCAAATAATACATACACGATCTGAAAAAACAGTAGATCTTATAATACTAACATAGTAAACTATAAGTAAATTTTCTTAGCAGAGTATTTTTTTTGTTAAATTATAATGTAAGTGGTGTCCTCGCGATTGATTATTTGAATTTTGAATCAACTAAAATGTTTCCAAATTCTAGCTGGCAAGATTTTTTAATTATACAAATATTGTTAAAAAAACCCCTGATTTTTCTTATTAATTAATGCTGCTTTCAGAAACGGAGCTTTTTACTGACTTTCGTGAGAAAGGTGGTATATTTTTTTAAATGTTTTTTGTTCAATTTTTACCACATTTTTGGGATTAAAAGTCTGTTTTAGCAATATTATTTACATTGAAAATTCATATTTTACTCCGTGGATAATCACTTCATACTCATAATATGTATATTTTCTTGAGATTATTTTTTTTGACAGTGTTTCATCATTGCCACAAATATAATTGACAAAAATTAAATGTGGAAATCACTGACGATATTGTGCATTAAATTATTTCGTGATCTATCTTATGTTCTACCTCTAATAAATATATTAACAAAACAGTAATTTAGATTTTAAATAGTAATAAATATAGTTGATTATGTTTAAACCCAATTAAAACCAAACATTACATTGAATTTCTAATAAGCGGATGAATTGTGATTATATGCCTATCATATTCCATCGGAAAATTACTCCCTATGACAAAGTCAATCTTCCCTCGGAGAAGATTAGTCCATGAACCGTTGCATTGACGGGTTTCATCTCCATTCCAACTGGAAAATGGTTTTACAACTGACCTATAAACATTAAAAAACATAATTAATTAATTTATTGTCACAATAATCATGCGAAAAGTTCTGCGTTGCTTTATATCGACTGTGGAAAGGAAAAAGGACGTAACCGTCAGTTTTTCTAAAACAGCTTTTTATCGATAATCACAATGTATGCAACTTGACACACGTTCTATCAAAAGGATGGAAGCTGAAAATGCCGAATTGGTATCTAAATTCAGCTTTTAAGTTTGAAAAAGATGTCCTTGTAAAAAGTTAAAACCAAGAAAAAAGACTGAAATAAAGGTTTAACCTAGACAATTTCTTTAATAATTATTAGGTTATGTCAATCAAACACTAGTTTAGAAGTCTCCGTGCACTTCAAGGTTGTGTATAATTCATAATTTGCGCATGGCCCAAAATCATCAAAACACGTTTATTGCGCCTCCTGTAAAAATTGATGTGTGTGGGTTACGTCCTTTTTCCTTTCCACAGTCGATATGTTATACGGTAAAAATAGATGTTTTAAAAAAAATCTCATGAATCTACTTATAGATAGAGTAGATCGATAGCAGTAGATCAGTGATCGGCATCCTTTTAAGAGACTGGGTAAAAAATATTTTTTTTGAAAAATAAATTTGGTTAGTGGGTAAAAGAGGACAATATTTTTTTACCATTTATTCTTTTAAAAAATCATTTTTAGAAAATAAAAAATATATTTATATATAATACATAATATATAGGGTCCGCCATCTAACATTTTTTTTTCAACTAGTGCTTTTTTCGTGAATGGTAACACTTAGCTCATGTCTGATTTGACAAATAATTAGTTTTATCCTTCCGCTAAACGAATATGGTTGTGTATACGCTTGACCAACGCTGGAAAATATTGCGACATTACTTTGAAAATCATGGTAATGTTGCAGAATGTGTGCGAAAATTGCGTACGGATTTTGGAAGAAAAGAAGCACCGTCAGCTCCGTATGTTCGTTATCTTGTGAAGAAAATGAAAGAAACTGGCATCCTCATCGATAAACCAAAGCGTGAAAAGCCAAAAACAGTGCGTACACCCGAGAATATTGCTGCTGTGGCAGAAAGTGTGCGTGAAGCGCCATCAACATCAATTCACCGTCGTTCTCAAGAATTGAACATTTCGGAGACATCATTGAGACGAATTTTGCATAAAGACCTTGGTATGACGCCATACAAAGTCCAATTGGCTCAGGAGTTGAAGCCAACTGACCATCCAATGCGTTTTCGCTTTACTAAGTGGGCCTGCGATCGACTTACAGAAGATGCCGATTTTGCCAAAAAAATCATCTTTTCAGATGAAGCTCATTTTGATCTTGGCGGGTATGTAAACAAGCAAAATTGTCGCATTTGGGGCACAGAAAACCCGCACGCATACATTGAAAAGCCGATACACCCAAAACGAGTCACTGTTTGGTGCGGATTTTGGTCCAGAGGCATAATTGGGCCATTTTTCTTCGAAAATGAGCAAGGAGTGGCCGTTACAGTCAATGGCGATCGTTATCGGGCCATGTTGAACGAATTTTTGTTCAACAAAATTGAAGAGGAGGATATTGGCAACATTTGGTTTCAACAGGACGGCGCTACGTGCCACACAGCCGAAGCTACACTCGATGTTTTGCGCCCTGTTTTTGAAAATCGCATTATCAGCCGCAGAGCTGATGTCGTTTGGCCACCTCGGAGCTGTGATTTGACACCGCTGGACTATTATTTGTGGGGTGCCGTCAAAGATAAGTGTTACGCCGACAAGCCAGAGACAATTGACGCTTTAAAGGACAATATTCGTGAAGCCATTGGTGAAATACAGCTGCACACAATCAATAATGTGCTTAAAAATTGAACCGATCGTGTAGGCTACTGCATGGCCAGCCGAGGCAGCCATTTGAATGAAATTATTTTCCATTATTAACCGGAAGGATTGTACTTTCAAATAAAAAAAGAAATTTGAGAAAATATTCAGTAGTATTTTTTTATTGCATTTTCAAAAAAAAAAGTTATTTGGCGGACCCTTTATTTGTTTGATATATATGTGTAAATAAAAAATATTTTATAAAAACATTCTTCAGGCCTCCTTGGTCTTATTAGATAAGTAATTTTGATTTTAAAAAAATGATCATAATTTCTTGGCGGGTAACTCAAAATGTCGAAGTGGGTAATTCAATTACTCGCGGGTAGTAGGTTGCCGATCACTGCAGTATATATTATCTTATAATAAAACCGGAAATTTCTATAACATAGTTTTAAAACAACATCCAATAGAATTAATACATATTTTTTTCGTCTGATGATTCCTGTTTTGATTAATTCATCCGCCCAAGAACGACTTCCATGGTAACGAGAGATTACAAACATTTTTTTTTTATTAATTTGAATAATAAGATTTTCGCCATTAAAATCACTTTAGCTACATATATCGTAGTATCGTTATTCTGAAATTGACATTGTTGATTTATGGATATGGTTGGATTTCAGATGTTTTGTAATATTAGTATTAAATATGATCACGAAATTTTAGAGAAAAGGCAAATAAATTATTTGATCACATTATTTAAAACGGCCAAATTTATATTACAAAACTTTTATGTATTCCAACTTCGTTTGCATTTCTAGAAATTTTTCGAAATCTTAAATTATAAATTGCACAACTGCAAAATGACAAATTCAGACTAACGACTGTATTTAATTCGGTGTGCGATACGTCAAAGTCATAAAAGGTCACGAAATCATACGTGACTTAGTGTCTATCGTTTAACAATCTTTTCTTTCACAAAAAGCGATATAGTACTATAAGTACAGGCAGGGGGTCGATTCTCAAAATCAGGAAATTAAACCGTATGCGAGAATATATATTTTTTTCGATTAATTTTAAATTCAATGTATAATTTTTAAATACTAATTCAATTCCAGTTCTCCTTTAATTTACGCCACTGAACACGGATGAGAAGGGGAAACTATGGGTTTGAGTACAAATATGTAGTTAAAATATACATATATATATATTATAAATTTTTTGAATAGTTACATATACTTACGGAATATTCAATAATTCTGAGATACTGCCAATGACCTCACTCATTATTTCATCCAGGGTTGTATCAAGCCCGTCAAACATTTTGCCGACCACTAAATTTTCTCCTGAAAAGTTGGATCGTAGTTTTGAAAGAGTTTGCTGCATTAGATTTCTCTTTTTCAACATTCCTAAAAGAGAAATTTCAACTATTGAAACAAATACCGATATTATTGTGAAATTTATGTTGTCTGAAAGGGTATATGATAAATACGGCATGATTTTCAATTTCAAAAGTCTATGTGACAATTATTGCAAATACAATATAATGACTTTAGTTGGGAAACCGCAATCGTGATTTTAATTATAAATATATTGTAGTCATTTATACATAGATTCTTGGACAGGCATGACAAATCTTTTTCATGCGATAATTATTGTTAATTCTTGATACCATTGTCTGTCTGTAACGCACAGCTTCGCACACAAACATACTCTTTCTCGATCTCCGCATTATTTCTGAATCTTGACAGTCTACATAACAAATGTTATTTTATTACCAATTGAAAAGTTATTCAATGAACAACAGAAATCTTAAAAATATATATTGGTTTACCTTTTCCCAACATGGGATATATAATATTACAATGGAGTAGGTATATACTTCAAGATTAGGATAGAAACATAAAGTAGTTAAAGTCTGTCGATTAAAAGGAGGATACCCTAAGATGACTAGATGTTACTTAATCGCTTTCTTAGCGTGTCATTTTTCAGCGTTGGGCCAGTTAAAAATGACACAATAAAACATATGTCCTGATATATCCATAAAGACCAAAACTTAAGTACACCACTTTTACATAACGTTTGATAAAGTAAGCAATGCATGCAGCTCCATTTGGTGTGGAAACCCGTCAAATATTAACACTCTGTTATGAAGGGCTGGCTACATATGTATTTTTAAGCTGATTGAAATTATTTTATATTTATACTTAAATTAATCTTCGTCAATTAGAACGGTCTTCAATAGACAGTTAATTTGGTGGACAAACTTATCTTAGATAAGTGATTTCGGGATTCACAATTGTTCCACTCCCGGGATTGATCCTTAATTAAACATAAGATCGTGGAGAAATTCGTAATTCAAAATTGAGAGGTTGAAAGTCGCTGGCAGATTTCAAAAATTTTTGCTCGCTGATTTTGAAATCCTGGGAATTTATTTATTTTCTAAGATGAAAAAATGAGAGATTTTTTTTAGCTCTTTTGGAGACTTCAAAAATTATTATCAGTTGCCAATTTCAAAAATTTCAGGAATTTACGGAATTCCCAAAATGAAAAAATGTGGGACCTTTTTTTCTCAATCCCGAAATTCCGGAATTGGTACGATCATAATCCCGGAATTTCTATATCACAAAATTGGGCTGATTTCCGAGATTGAAGGCCCTAGTACAGAAGTGTATATTGTTGAAATTGAGGTAAAAAAAATTAGCTTGAATCCGTTCCAATATATAATAATTCATGATATTGCAGTCTCATAGAAAATTGTGAAACTTTTTTTCTGCGAAAATTCATCATGTTGCAAAATAAATAAATGAATTTCGCTTTTGATGCAGTTTTTGCAAATAAAAACTGGCGATTCCTGCATTAAACAAAAATATGCAACTATAGGCGAAATAATTACCCAGTATCTCAAAGTGTCACGCCGGAAGACGTCTATTTTTTTTTTAACAAAGAAGCAGTAGATTTTTTAACTGTGGGTGTCTCACGTGTTTTTGTTTTAGTGCAGTAAGGTGGCAAAATTTTGTAAATAACAATTTTAACCACAGAATTCCGCCAGAAAGGTAGAAACAGCTTTTATTTTTACTAAATAGTTTTTTTTTGATTTCGTGAATACGTTTTTTTTGTATTAGATAATATGGGAAGGTGTGTCTTCAGCAAAATACACTGCATTATATTGAGATAGTAAAAAAGGACCCTTAATAATTGCCGGGTACTATAACACCATTATTAGGTATACTCGATCTTGCTTTCTGTTAAACGTATAATACAAGTAAAATAACACATTACAAATGTCATTATTATATTTTAAAGCCCGACATTATAAAAATAATTTACACCGAATTGTATTATAGTAAAACGTACATACTATTTTATGGATACATATTTTGTTACTACGTATTGTTTACTTTTTTTAGACATCTATTGACATGGTTATGAATCTCATAACAAAAATTAGTTCATAAATTTGTACATAGATGGCAGTAAAAATAAAGCAATGGGATATTTTGACAATGGCCGATAAATTACTTGTAAATTTATGAGGCTGTTATTTAAATATTTAACATTTAAGCCATCTGAAATGACTTGCTAAGCTTTTGGAAACATTGAAAATGCTGTAATGTCATTATTCAACAAGTAATGTGCGCTAATAAAAGATATGTGGCATATTTTTGATAAGAAAACCTTAAAAATGAATACATACACAGCCGTTTTGTTGGCTTAAGTTATGGAGTTTACGGGGTCCCAGCAATGGCGTAACAAGAGATTTTTCCGTTTGGAGCGGTCCTTTATTTTGTCACCCGGCCCCAAATTTTCTTTCCAAAAATATATTTTTATTTACAATAGTACAATTAAGAATTAGCTGTCAAATTATGTGCGTTGATATCGATTATTTTTGAGACATTGCTATATACCTATGCACCATTACGGTATTTTAATTGTTTATAATATCAATATCATAAATACTTCATTAATTTATACAAAATCCATTATTTAAATGCGATAAGCACAGCGGTGGGCTGGTAATATGTTAACAAGGGGCTCAGTAAATCTCAGCCATAATGTCTTCATACCATGGATGATGCATATGACGTGACTCGCTGGCTTTTTGGCGGCTGGTTGGTTGTCTAAGCAACAAAGTCTTCTGTTTCGTATTACAATTTAAAATAAATTGCAGATATGTGCTGATTTGGTCTTAAACGAATGATTTTCTTAACTTAACAAGGGGCTCGCCGGCCGCGCCGAATTTTAACAAGGGCCCCGAGCCCCCTTCAAGCCCACCTCTGAATAGGCACCGAAAAACATCAAAACTTTCCAGAAAAGCAACTTCTTACAATCGTATCGGAATAATTAAGAGGTTCTCGTAAATTAATTAATTTTCTTTCCACATTTCTAAGGCTGATCTTTTGAGTAAATTACGTCATCTTTAGACATTTATTTTTTTAGCAATGCCGAATCAATACGAAAAAAATACTTTTTTTTTGTTAATATTTTTTCCTACCGAAATTACAATCATGTATTTTTCCCCGCCATGTAAAACACGTATTTCAACGGCTTGCATGCTTCGTAAGCTTTTTGTTTTCGATGGGCATTAACTATGTGACACAACATTTCTGCATACTCACTTTTCTCATTTTTTTTTATTACTTATTGCCTTTTTTATTTTCTGTATTCACATGTATTTAAATTTATTTACTATTTATAATAAGAATCGTCCGATTTAATTATTACAAGGATCTTGGTTTTCTTAAATGATAAAAAAAATATACTATTTTGTAATAATGTTGGAAAAAAGTATTAGCTTCTGACGTCATGCTGTTTGGATTAAAGTGACAAACAATTTAAATAAATAAACCATAACAGCAATGTGGAATCAGAGAGGTCAAAAATTGGCCACCTTTGACTATTTTTTCAAAAATATCATTTTTTTTTAAATTTTAATATAAACATTAAATTAAAACTAAGTTTATAAACGCATTGCTCTTTATTTATTTTGATTAATCGTGTAATACTTAAAGAATTAATTTATTTAATACAATATAACATTTATAATTACCATTACTGTTTTGTTATCATATATTTTGGTCACTGAAAAGATATTTTTTTATCCATGTCCAATTTTAATGGAAGTTGGTTTGTAAATTGTATTAGCAGAGATATTACGTTTTTTTTGTATACACGAAAGCTGGGAATAAAAGGAAAATATATTAAGCAATATCAAATCACCTGAAAAAATAATTATCAGGTAAAATCTAAAAAGATTAATAACACCTTAAAATGATTAATGGAAAGGACAAACGTATGATTGTATTCAACAGACAACAACAAAATTTATTTAATTAGATGTGAGCAAAGTCTTTTCAGGCATTTCAATTATAACAATATTTATTTAAGTTTTCTGGAAAATAATGTTATTTGCATTTAAATGAATTTTGATCCGATATAATTGTCGCAAACAATAACATGTTATTTGATGTATTAAGATTGACAAAACCATGTGTAATTTTAGTTAAATATTGGTAATATTCCGATAAGAAAATAACGCGCGGACTAATCACTAATTTCGTAATTAAAAAAAAAATGTTTATCGATTACCTAACTTCAAAATCCTAAACGGTAGTTTTGGAAATAATACATGTTGGGAGTTGGTTTGCCCGATTTTATTTGCATTGTCTTATTAAATAAATAAATATGCATTTCCAATCTTGAAGCGACGTCTATCCTACTGTGATTAAAGCATATAAATATACACTCAACCTACCCTTTCAAAGGTGAAAATGATTTAATGTCGAAATAAGAAAAGGATTAATAGTTTATTAATCGCTTTTCCTTTCACTCATCAAATTGGGTTGATAATGTTAACACCCTTGTCTTTTGATTTAACTTCAGATATGGACTGAAAAACAATGAACTTGTATATAGTCGAGGTTTCCTCAAAATATTAAATAAGTAGTTTAAAGCTATACTCGAGCCATGAACTTCAGAAGTAGACTCATATTTTCTGCCAATAGTCTTTTGAATTGAATATTCGTCTGCATTTGGCATTTTTTTATATTCGTGCATACAGATATTTGATAATGTACTCGTTAATATCATAAAATGAATGTATATGTAAATTAAGAGCTAACATAATTTGTCATTGGGAATTGCTTATTATTTGGTATAGTGAATTTGTTTTTTTTTTAATAACAAATAACTCACTCGAATCGAATTACGTATTGAATGAACGGTTTCTCTGAAAAAAAATATACAAACATAAGAAGTTTAATTCATGTTGTATGTAGGTTTTGCAGAAAGCAATCAATTTATTTGCGAAGTCATGACAAAACATTTCGAAAATCACCACCATGTCAAAAAAAACTGTAACATTGGATTGGGGATTGTAATCCTGGTATTACCGAAACCATGACCCTGATATACATAGTGTTTTTTTCAATACCGGAATACCGGTTTTAAAAATGCAGAAATACCTTTATTCAGGTATTTAAAAATATTAAAACCTAATTATGAATAGTTCCTAACGTAGTTTGGAACCATTACATATGTATATACAGTTGTTAGCAATACATTGTGTTCTTAATCTACTAAGAGTTTTATCAATATTGACAGATTTCAGAATTGATGGGACATTTTTGGGTCTTTTCTATTTGCGGGTATCATACGTATTTAATTTTATCGGTGCGCATTGAATAAACGAACGTAGTCTAACTCACACTAATATACGTTTGTGTACAGACGTACACTATAGATGCACCTTGCGAAGTGTGTTTATTAATCATTACAAAAGTGTACCGATTCCTTTATACCACTTCAATATACTATGTAAGACCAAACAATCGAAAATTTGGTATCGATTACATAATAATATTGATAAATACATCCTTTCTTAAAATGGTTTCGATTCGATACTTTTAATAATGGT
This sequence comes from Himalopsyche anomala, assembly GCA_031772345.1. Classification (NCBI taxonomy): domain Eukaryota; kingdom Metazoa; phylum Arthropoda; class Insecta; order Trichoptera; family Rhyacophilidae; genus Himalopsyche; species Himalopsyche anomala. Next base: position 3,389,711 of record CM062828.1, read on the forward strand.
TAGTTTGTTGACATCGCTTTTTTTTGTGAGGTAAATGATAAAAAACGCTTCTTGCTGATTTTATTATTCTTGAAAAGCTTACTTTCCATTTTTAAATTATTATAAATGTTTTCAGATATATTTTTCTTGAGTAATAAATCCACGGTGAAAGAAAGTAGTAAGCTGACATCAGCTAGAGAAAGTCATATAAATTTTGGATTTTTCGTTGACAATTTACTCTATCGTAAAACTAATTATTTACTACTGAGATAATTCATTTTGATGATATAAATATTTTATATTATTAGATTCTCATCTAACGAGAATATTATCAAATTTAAAAGGTATTATTCGCATTTAAAATAAACAACATTAATAATTAAATGAAACGTATCAAAAGGGATCGTCACCGGTAGTATTTCCTTGTAACACTAATAAGCGAGATTATGCTTTCGAAATTAGCATCCTATGTAAGGTATAATAAGGTCTTAACCGCTTCAGTACCGAAAGGCCACTGGTGGCCGCTACATACGAACGGCGTGAATACCGTAAGGCCACTGAAGACCACGAATGTAATTTGAAAATATTAAACTATATATATCATTTTATAAGTAAACTTTTAATATTCATAAATTCAGTCCTATTTTTTAAGACTATTCAAAAATTATTAAAAACATGCGGTAGGTATGTGAGTGAATGTTTTTTAGCTTAAAACATCGCGGTACTGAAAAGGTTACAAAGCGTTCATTGTCTAAATATCTTGTTTTTATTAGTGAACTATTTTTTGTTTTCCTCGGAGAAGTGGAGAAATTTTTATGAAGCGTATTTTATAGTACGTTCATTTGGTCGCACATTCTTTCATGTCATAACGAAAGTGCCCTTTTTTAAATGATTCATTATTTTAAAGAAAGCGTCCGAGAAAATCATTTATGTAATGACGGTATTTAATTTAAAATATCGAAATACCGATTTTTATTTTAGCTTTTTTTAATGATAATACCGTTATTGATATATGTATCTTGTGTTGCAATTTCTACACTGGATGTATAAAAATCGTGACTAAAGTAATAATGTAATGTTGTAAAAATGCAATGCCTAGATTGACAGTTTGACCAATAGAAAAAAACTGTTAACTAATTTATAATTGAAAACACATGCTTCTTTTCCACTATTACAATAGTATTTTAATTGATTATTTTTCTTGGTGTAAAATTCTAAAATATTCGATTAGTTTATTTTACGAACATTTGGAATCCCCCCATTAAAAAAAATTATACATACTTATAAAATTTGTGTTGAAACTGAAATAACCGAGGTAAAAATTCAACCCATTTTCGTCGAAATTTTAATTATTCGCAAACAGACGAAAGAAGTTATATCATTATTGAATGAAATGAAAATGATAAAAACATAAATGCAATCTCAAATCAATTGTTGTCATTCTTCAAAAACCTTTTTTCAAGCGAAAATCGCGACATTCGAGAGCCGGGTTTTTCATCATGCTCAACCGGTTTCAAATATTAGAATTAATATATTTTTTTTACAAATTTTCAATTATAAACGTTAGTATTTTGGCTTTAAATTTACTTGGCTATGATTAAAACGAGGTTAAATATCTAGTTTAATAGTCAGTAGATGTCAATGAATATGTTCAAATATATACGTACGTGTACATATTTTTTCATTTTGAAAATATTTTTGTTGTACATTTTGATTTTTATAGAGTACGGAACGGGTATACTTACGCCTTCGCCGAATAGGGACAATTAATAATAAAATGACAATTTCAGTAACATTGACAAGTGAAGACAAAAAAAAAATGTTTTTATTGAATTACCCATTTTGTGAAAATTTGAAAACCGGAAAATTGGAAGAAAATATATTAAACAATATCGTTACCTCAAAAAAAAAACAATTAACATCAATTATCATCAATTACATTAAAAAAAATATTGGGTAAAATCTAGAAGGGTTATTAATATCTTAAAATGATTTATGAACATGATAGAAGAATAATTTTACTCAACAGACAACAAAAAATATGTTTAATTAGATGTAAGCAAAGTCTCTTCGGGCATTTCAATTAAAACAATATTTCCTTATAGTTGATATATGTTAGTATAAATTGATTTTTATCCGATGTTATTGTCGCAAAAAATCATATGTTACTTGATGTATTAAGCTTTACTACATCAAGATTGAAAAAACTAATAATACGTCATCAAGAACATCATTAGATGTGTGATTTTAATTAAATATTGCCAATATTCCGATTAGAAAATAACACGCGGACTAATATGACTAATTTATTAATTCAACAAAAAGTATTTATCCATTACCTAACTTCAAAATCCTTAACGGTAGTTCCGGGGATAATGAATGTTGGGTGTTATTTTGTAAGATTTTATATAGATTGTCTCATTAAATTATTACTAAAAAATAAGCATTTCCAATCTTGACACGACACCCATCCTGCTGTGATTGAAGTAGATTGGATGGCTGGTTATAAACACAACACTGATATCAAAACATGCGAATACTAATTCTTAAATGTATTGAAAAATTATTTCATAAAAAAAAATTAAGGCAAGAGTATTATGTGATTAATAATAGTACAGTCAATCCTCTTTCTATGCCGTGTCTGCCAAACTGTGTGCCGCGGTGGAAGAAGCCTTAAAAATGTTAATTTTAAATAATGCTTATTCTTTTTTTTTTAATTTTAAATAAATTCAATATCTACACATTCAGACAAATATTTGTCACGTTCATAGATAGTGATTAACGCGACACTTTTCCAAAATTTATTTTTAAATGTACATTTCCATTTTTATTTGGTGGGCCGCGGTACAAGTCCCATTCGCTAGTGTGCCATGAAGTAAAAAAGTTTAGCAGACACTGCCATACAAAGAGTAGGGATACGTTCCATAAATTTGAAACAGCGCGTTAAAATATACGCTAAATCGCATAAAAAGTATAAGAAAATTAGGAGAACAACACGGCGTAAAAATACTTTTGTTGTTAAATTTGTTGGTTATTGTTTCACTGTAGGAACATTTTAAGTAAAATTATCGTCAATGTATGACAATACTAAGTGCGTTTTGCATATGGTTCGAAATTAATCTTTTTCGGAAGAAATAGTATGCGCTCCAATTTCAAAATACATACGATGGTTTTTTTCTAACAATGAAATTAGTGATCAAAGTTTATTCAGATTTTCTTTTTTCAATAATTAATTGCTTCATGGCAGACACAACATGATTTAAACCAGTGTTTCTCAACCTTTTTGGGAGCGTGGCCCCTTTTGAGTGTCTTTATTTTTCTGTGGCCCCCATACCATTGTTTTGTCTTCCCATGAAAATTATAATTTCAAAAACCCACCTTTTTTATAGCTCTTCCGAGATTTTCGAATCTAGAAAGCCAGTAATTTATTTTATTTACGGATTTACAAAAAAATGGCTACGCGACGTGATCGCCATTATGATCTTCCCTGTATCGTTTTATCAATACCCGTGACTCCCCTAAGCTGAGTTGTGGCTCCTCAAAACAAAAATAAATCTCTGTGGCTCTCTTAGAACACGCTATGGCCTACCGTTGAGAAACCCTGATTTAAACAATCCAAAATCGTATTTTTACCAAATATTCATTCTCTATTCTATCCAAAATACAACGATACGTGCTCTCGATGTAATATTTTTTAAAAAAATATTTCGTTCATTTATAAATCGTACATTTTTTAAAAATTTGCATTTCTAAAAAACCGCATAACTTCGTAATCGCATTAAAAAAACTGCATAAAAAGAGGATTGACTGTACAGTGTTACGACTTGTCAAAAAAAAGATCATCACGCAGTGTTTTTATCAGTATATTAATTGTTATAACAAATACAACCAAATTTTATATTTGCGTGGCTTATTTTTATACAGTGAAATATAATGGAACCTGTATTAAAATTTATTTCATGTATTTTCAACGCATTTCTTTGCAAGACAGTGTTGCATGTGAATGTATTATACCTTGATCGTATTTTACAGTACATCACTTATAATTAATTGCACTGCTCGACACACTGACGAAGAAATCGGTACATTTTGCAATTCTCTTTTATGAGAGCGTTTCCTGTTGCATTATATTTAGGGTTGGCATACGCTCCGTATATACGGGACTGTCACCGTATTTAGTTACATTAATTAGTTCCGTATTAGGCCGTGCGATGCAGCGCGTGAAATTGATTATGTATGAGAAATGGCGGAAGTTTTCACCATCATCAAAATTTACTAAAATCTTGTCTAATAAAGCTGTTCGAATACGTATTTGCCATTCCAGTCCACAATGCAAATGTGAAGAATATATTTTTACCAATGTCAACTCAAAGGTCGGACTAAAGAAACAGGTTGTCAGTGGAGACAATTGAAGAAATTTTGATTTGTCATTATACGTTCCGGGTAACCTTCGCCCAATTCTATATTTATGTGAAAGAATTAAGTATAATCAGCATTTCAATATGACTTGGCTAAAAAGAATTAGCCTTGCACCTTTTTAATTATTCTCCGAGATAATTTTATTAGATTAACCCTCCAGAGACGAGTTTTTTTCTCAATAAAAAAAAATTGTTTGGCCTTTTGACTTTTATTTCTAGCAAAAACAAATTTAAAATAAAACACAAGTCGCTGTATAGAAACCCCTCGTGACTATATGGTCATACTAATCCTCATAGGCAACGTGTAATATTGTGTAGGAACAGTGGTAAGGACGAACGTGACATTATGGTCACACAAACATTTGGGGTTGAAATATAGCTAAACTTTAAAAAGTATTCACAATTTGACCTCTTTAGATCAACATAACGTCAATACAAATATATTAGTAAAAGTAGTGTAAATTATTTTAAGTTTTAATAAAATAAACGGAAATTCAAAAAATACCCGCGGCTGATGACTAGCTTAAGTTTGTATCTTTTTTAACCCAAATTGAGTGAAAGTAGCGATATTCAAGTAGAAAAGGGATGAATAGTGGATTCATAGACAACGTTGTTTCTGTGACCATATGGTCACGCTATTTCTTGGAGGGTTAATTGAATCGATTTTTATTATAGTGAAATAAACCATTATCAACCCACTCTTTATGTTTTATTTATTTTGCACTTAAACTTCCCGTATTATTAGCTCGGCAATCATGGCAGCCCTAATTATATCAAGTTGCGTGAGGTTCGACTCGTTCGCACTTTTTGAGCCGCAATGCACTGGCAACGATTTCGGTAGGTATCATAACTTGAATATTTCACCACATCCATTATAATAACGATGACGCAACGAGATAATGTCAGCTTCGCAATTTTATTATCGAAAACAGAATAAAAAAAACTTGCACAAGCGTCAATTTATCATAAACCCCAAGCGGCGTTTGTACGTAGTTTACTATAATGTGGATAAGTGTTTTTCAACCTGTTTAGACCTACGGACCACAGCGCAGGAATTAGATTAAAAAATATATACGTACGGTTGACTTTGCCCTTGGATCCATTGATTCATGTTAAGAACAAAAATACAATGATGATTATTGCTTGGAAATTTGTATATGCATATGACCCACTACTAAATTTTCGTGTACCGTTGGTAGTCCACGGACCATCGGTTAAATAACACTGGTATAAATACAATTACTATAACTAACGGTGGTAGTGTACATATCGACCCATAATAAGCAGAAAATCGTAACCCGACAATTTATAAATGGCTTAGAATTAAATGACATTTCGGTTAGATCATTTGCATTTATAGTGTAGCTCCCCATAGAACTCTGTTTGGCTACAATATTTTATTTTTGAATTAAAATAAAATATTAAATGCACGGATGGTTGTGACAACAAATTTAAAATATAAAAATATACATTAAATATGTATTTTGTTATATTTTTAAGAAAATAAAAAATCAAATTCACCTGTACCAGTGAAAGCCATGCAATCCACAGATGCAATTATTTTAAAACCTTTATAAATTTTACAGAAGGTTTTTTTTTTAATTAATCTTACTAAGTTCGATAAAGGAATTCCTTAAATGCGGTTAGTAAATAGTAATATATGGTCAATGCGTATCGTGATATTATACTGACTACATTTAGATCTCTAGATCAGCGTTTCTCAACTGGAGTACACGTGGAACAAACGATAAAATGCACACGCCCTAAAAATATCAGACGAATAAGATAACGTTCTATTTTTTTTGACACTAACGCCCTAGTCCTGTATTTCCCAATCTTATTTGTGCCATGCCCCACTTCGAAACATGTCCCCTACCCAAGCAAAATGATAGTTGGGTACCAAACGAATTCGGAAAAAAATTGCTTCTAATAAAAAAATGCATACAGTCAATTCAATTTTTAATTAAACTTTCGTCACATAATTAACTTATCATGTGACACGCACAAATCGAAAAAATTACGTTGAAATTACTGCGAACCTTGTGCTTGATGCGAGTTGCAAAGTTTTAAGGCGAGGTACTAATTTGGTTAATTTAATTGTAAATATTCACGGTTTTTGATATCCTGACTATTCCTTTTTTCAATAACAAATCATTTTCAGCGCTGATGTCGTACTCAGCTAAATATGATGATTAAAGTGGCAACAGTGTTTTAAGAGCTTAATTTGTGTACTTTTTTGTAAAAAAATAACAAATATTAATGATTTGCGCATTGCCCCCTAAAACATTGGGATTGCCATACAGTGGGGCGAACGCCCCATGTTGGGAAACAGCGCCTTAGGCGATATTGAACAATTATTGGTAAAAACGCAATTGACCTAATTGTGTTGCTTAAGACATTTTGCCATTATTGGTCGAGACAATCCTAAATTATGAAGAACTGCAAAAAAATGCAAGGTGTAGTTCATTGTTTTAAATCATAACATAACATAATTGTATGAAATAAATGTCGCATGTGATTTATATAAACGTCTAAAACAGTAAGTCGACAATATTTTTTTTAACAATACCTGTTTCTTAGTAAATTGCCCAATCTCTCTCTCTTGGAGGAGGTTACAGAAAAAAAGTTGTTGTGGATGTGCAGTGTCTCTGGATTATAGTAAAGAGGTCATGAGTAATGTGGCCAGACATCCCGTTTTCAGACGACGTCTCCCGTTGTCCCCGAACACAGCTTCAATACCCCGTTTTCGAAAAGAGAAAATCCCGGGATTGACATGGTCGCGATCCCGGGATTTCGGGATTGAGAAATTTGGAGTAAATCTCGATTGTCGATTCAAATTCCTCGGTGAGCTAAAAAAAAAAAAAAAACGAGGTTTTGTGAGAATTCGGGGAAAAAGTATACCAAATTGAGGATTTCAAATTCCTCGGTGAGCTAAAAAAAAAAAACGAGGTTTCGTGAGAATACGGGGAAAAAGTATACCAAATTGAGGATTTCAAATTCCTCGGTAAATTTATCTCAATCCCGGGATTGAAAATTTATCAATCCCGAAATCCCGGGATTGGAAAAAGGCTCCGGGATTGGATACCCTACTAGTATATGAAGGCGTGGGCGTGCGCGCGCATTAAATAGTACATTTTAATGTAAATACCTATCTAATATGACATGAAAAAACCTTACTATCTAGTTAATTGTATCGTATGAAATTGTGAAACGGCGCCTAAAAGTACCATTTTTTTAGGTGCCCCGGTTTGGGGAAAAAAATAAATGGTCACATTAGTAATGAGTCAAAATATCGAAGACTTGTTTGTTTATACATACAGTCGATCTTGAAACGGAGTTGAAAAAAATGGATTGTATTAAATTGATTAATTTAGATTTTTTTTCTGTATTTTTTATCGAAAAAAATAAAAGGTATAACTGAACATAGATATAACCTCAAATTTCGTATAATGCGGATTTGCATTACACGACGTTATTGTAGAACTAGATATCCGATTCAGATCAGTTTCACTCATGATACTTGAGATGAATGAAACCAGTCCTGACTTTTAATAAAATAAAAGATGTGGAATTAATACCAAAAAGTGTTTTATTATTTTAATACAATGTTTTTCCTCCGAAAATTGACAGTAAGCATCATTAAAACACGACATTTGTGTCAAATATCTGCACCTGCGTCACCAAACAGATAAAAGACAGCGTAAAATAGCTTTTGGAATTAACTGGAAAAAATTATTAAAATATATGTATTTATTTTGAATAAACAAATTAACAATAATAATTGTATTGAAAAAGCTGATACATTATAATATACAAAATCAAAAGCTTTGACCCTTTAACAGCTAGAAAAAAATAACGTTTTTTGTCCTGTAAGCTAGCAATTTCCTAAAAACTAATAAAGAAAAACTTAATATTCATTTTGCGAGTCCTTAAGAGATGTCGGACCCTTTTTCAAAGATGCAAACTCTCAAAAATATTTACTGACGTCGTAATAATGACAACACACTGGTGGGTAGCGTGTGTGGTTAGTAGGTATGTGACACACCGGTGGGTCGTTAGCTTTAGAGTGGTTAAGGTTTCAAAAAAAACATGTTAGTAATGATTTGCGTGATCAAAAATATTATAGTTCGATTGTTTCAGTGGTCAGCCAGTTAAGGGAGGGTGTTTTTTCGAAAGATATATTGAATTAATGAATAACGAATATTTGTTCACTTTAAGGGTGTTCACTGTCAATACTTGGTGGAAAGGCATTATATTAGTAAAAACACAATATTCATTTGTACTTCATTTCACTTTATTTAATATGTCAGGACCGGTTTCGCTCATCGCGAGCATTGTCAACTGATAAGAAATATAATTTAAAAATGCTATTTATACAAAAATGAAAAGTTATAAACAACAATTGGCATTGAAAAGAAATTACCAATTACATCAAAAGTGATTCTAAAATAACACAAAATTAAAATGTTTAACACATCTAACATATAATTAAAAAATCATCCCAGATTAATAAATTTAGAATAACGATTGAAAGTAATTACAAACAATTTCTTTTCAATGCCAATTGTTGTTTATAACTTTTCATTTTTGTATAAATAGCATTGTTAAATTATATTTCTTATCAGTTGACAGTGCTCGCGATGAGCGAAACCGGTCCTGACATATTAAATAAAGTGGAATGAAGTACAAAGGAATATTGCGTTTTTACTAATATAATGAATATTTGTTTTTCCAGTGGTATTTTATAAAACAGGTACCAAATAATGTAATCGAGTGAAAATAAAACGGATAATATGCCACACATAAAATAAGAACAGTTTTCCAAATAATCCAGTACTAGACCACCAAAAATCAAAAGTTAGCCTTTCATAAGCATTAACTTTTAGAAGTCAGCTTAGTACAAATATTCATCTTCAAGTGGTTAACTACCGATACATATCTAAATAATTCTGTTGTTTTCAGTGTCAACACTATTATTCGTGTTTAAACTAAAAGGCTGACTATAAGAACAGTCACCCTATATCAGGGTATACAAAAATATTAGTTTAGTAAAAATTAGCTCACTGATCAAAGGGTTAAATAATAACTTTTCAATACATTATTTCATCTCAAACGCTCTATTTTTTTAAATATAGGAAACACTATCGATAAGTAATATATAAGTTGATATCATCACTCCTTATTTCCACAATTAATAATTCTCAATTTTCCAGTTATTATTTCAACACTTAATTAGATATTAATGACTTATGAAAGCTGAAAACAAGGAAGTGGTGATATTGTATATATTTCATTTTATTATTTCCAAAATTAAATTTGACAACATTGTTATTCCACTTGTTATGTTTGTGACACGTGTTTCGTTTCTTTGAGAAGCATCTCAGATCACGTGTTACATTTTGTAACACAACAAGTGGAATATCAATGTTATCATATTTATTTTTTTATAAAAAATGGACATCCACGATATTTCACCGTTGAATCCATTGAAGATGTTAAATAAGGTACTTTTATTGAGATTAATATATATATATATATAATATAATATAAAGATAACCCTGGTCTACCCCTATAATGTAAGTTTAACCCTGGTCTACCCCTCCCTATCTTCATTTTACTCATTATATTAAATTGTAGTAAACTGTTGGTGAAATATATAATAATAATAAGATATGATTTTATCAACTGGGATATTTTTTTAATCTATATATATATTTTAATCCATGTCCGTTCCCAATGTGGAGCATATGGTATTCTAATGGGGGGTATATCAACAGATTTTTCTACGAGAGCAGTTTGTTACTCAATTCCTCAACATCTTTTTTTCAGAGAAAGTAGGGATATAAGGATATTACTAGAACAGAACTAGTGTTAAGCTCATCGCTCTCGATACGCACGTATTAGGATAGGATGAGTGAGAGGGGATTCAAAACATCATATACATCCATGCCTTCGGACCGAAATGCATAAATCGGCTGAAAAATCAATCTATAAAAACTATTCGTATTGGGGTTTAAGCCAGTTGCCTCTGTGCTTGATATTTTTCCATTGCTTGATGTTGACATTCGACCATACAGCCGGCAAATTCTATTTAACTATATTGTATTTATTACATGAATATTTGTAGATAAATATATATTTTTTAATTATATGTATGTTAGATGTCAGATTTAGATCATTTCACTTACCCTGCTTATCATGACATTATCATGATTAAGACTTTATCATGCTTTTACGTAAATTATTTTTTTTCCGGATGCATTTTTTGCATAAACAAGATGGCTTACGATTTGTCTATGGCACAGCCTGTTTGAATATTTTACTTTATTCGGTAAAATGTGACATTGAATAATGACATATTGATTAAACGAGTTTTTCACTGATTTAAAAGAAACATTAATACATTGAAACATATTCAAATTAGTAAATAGCATCTGCGTCATTGATATGACAACTATATTTATATTAGCGAATTTTAAAATTATAATCATTTTGTTCCTCATTATAATTAGGATTATTAATAGATAGTTTAATATATTTAAATACATACAGGATAATATCTTTCTAATGTAGGAAATGGAAGAACGTACGTATGCCAATGAGATTTTAGACATTCTAATATTGTAGGCTTCTACTCCATTACTAACTACAATGAATCCTCGATAGGACGGACATCGATAGAACGAAACAAATTTCAAAATTATTAAAAACACCACGGACATATGTTATACACGTTTGAATTCAAAAAGTCAACGCTCGTCAAAAATGTTTTGCGTATGGTAGAGACAAGGACCTCCGATCCCGGGATTATGGTAGTATTAATCCTGGGATTTTGGGATTGAGGGTTAGAAAAGAAAAAAAAAAGTTTTTAAATTTTTGAAACTAACCAGCGAACTAAAAAAAAGGTCGCACATTCCAAAAATTCCAAACTTTCCAATTCGGGCAGTTACAACAACTTTTAGAAATCTACGAAACAGCTACAAAAAAAATCCCACGTTCTTTAATTTTGGAAATTTTGCAAATTCTTGACATTTGAAATCTGCAAAAGAGCTAAAATAAAAAAGGCTCACTCTTTTTCATTTTAAGAAATTCCTGGGTTTTTTAAAGCGGCCAGCGAGTAAAAAAATTTGAAATGATGTTTCACCTACTTCTGTAGATTATTTTATAGCCCTCAATTTCTCTTGTCAATGAATTTTTCTGTGATAGATCCCGGGATTTCAAAAACACGCATATCTTAGTAATTGGGAATTCGAAAATTGTGACATGATTTAATGGCAAATGATGAAAATGCCGGGATCCGTAAAATTGTCAATACCGAAATCTCGGATCACAAAAATGCTCCGGGATTGGATGCTCAAATATAAAAGTATTGAATCCGAACGAGCGTTTTCATCTGTGGAACAAATGCGAAAAAATAGACTAAAAGATGATACAATAATAAGCCTACGTATTTTGTTTTAAGACAGCAGATTTCGATTCTTAAAAATTACGATAATTGTTTCTTATAAATTCAGTATAAATATTCAATTGTTAAATTATTTCATTTAATTCATTAAAAACCCACCTAATTCAAGTATAACTTTATACATTAAAAATTCAATAGATAAACTAATAAGTTACTTTTTATTTATCGGTAAAAAACCGGTTAACAGGTGATTGAAAGGGTAATTTACCGTTTACCGGTAATTAAAATTTGACGATAAATTCCAAGAAATAGGTCCAATGCTTCAATCAGGCGTTGGGATCCTTTTTAACCGTGTCCGTTTTCAATGAGTTTCAATTCCATCAATAAAAAGACAATTTGTAAGTTAAGTCGACGAAATATTACATAAATGTTGCATAAAAACTTGATTTTCTACTTTTTTACTTGACATTGAAATTAAAAAAGGATTTTGATAATTCCACGGTATAAGAGTTAAGAAATTTCGTGGCAAGTTGAAGCAGCCTGTATATTATAATCTATGCCATGGGCAATAATTATGTATACAATTCGGAATAAAAGAAGATATGAGCATGTTTATTGCTGCGCAGATGAAAGGGGGCGTGCAAGTCATTTGTATACTATCGACATTTTTTTTTGCAGATACGTATAAAATATTAGATATTTAACATATTCATTAAAACACATAGGTATTATGTTTTATTATTGTAAAATAATTTGGTGAAGATATACATATTTTTTCATCTATTATAGAATTTTGATTTTAAGTAGGTCTTCAATGATCTGTTAAGTCTGTCGAGACGAAAAAAATATTCCACAATATATGAAATAAATGGAATTTAAAATTTGTTAAATACTTTTATATAATTAGCTGCAATTTTATTAAAGAATTTGTTATAAAATTAAAATAAAAAACGATGGTCTCAAAACTTTTGTTTGTTATTAGAATATCTTATACAAGGCGCATGCATTAATTTTAATATTAATGTTACTTAAGAAACTCGTTTTTATTATTATTATAAAATATTTCCATTATTAGTATATTCCTTTTTATACATTCAAAACTGTCATTTGCGGCTTAAAAACTACTTTATCGTTTATATTTTGTCGACCGGAACAATAACAGGTGGGTGCAGTGGCGGATTACCCTATAAGCAAATGAAGCGCAAGCTTAGAGTCTCCAAAATCTTAGGGGCTCCGAAATAGTTCGTATGATAAATAATACATATATATTTCATTCAGTTTTCTAGGTTTTCATTTTTAATTTACATGGAATTTTATAAGTTATCTGAAAAAGGGCCCCTGGGGCCTCCCAATTTATTGACTCACCACTGGCTCAGTATCCAAGACGACAAACATGAATTCTTTAAAATATAAGACTACGGGTTAAATTTCGCAGGTATATGTGAAAAAAACGAGTAAGAAAATGTATTTTTTTCAATGTTTTGGGAATACTAACATCGTTTTCGTTTTTTCAAATATATTTTGATATTTTTATGACGTCTTAATGTATAATTTTCTCAGTTATTATAAAGAATTAAAGGTGATAACAAAGAAGGATATTCTGATACATAAAATTCGATTTATATCGCAATAATATGTTTTTTAATATGACTAAATATACTCACCAATTATGATATTCAATAATATGTGTAAGGTGCTTTTTTTTTTAATCGAACTATTGTTCTAACACGATTCATTAACATTAACAAAAAGCACAGAATTGTCATACGATTTTTTTAATAACAATAAATTCAACAACTCTATACAGTAATAACCAGGGCTTCGAACCAGAATTGAACCGAAAACCGTTATTTTTGCCGGAACAAAAACCGGAGCCGAACCGAAAAAATTATCGGTTTTTTATTCGGTTCAGGCTAGTTATAGGGTTTTGAGATTTTCAGATTCCTCGGTGAGCTAAAAAAAACGAGTCACGGAGATATATTGGGTAAATGGGCGATTCGAAGCCCTGGTAATAACAATCAAAAATATGTTGAAAATTTGATTCTAACGTATTAGACGTGGCGAAAATATCTATCGATGGAATCAATTAATGTTCAGTCCCTCCATATATAAAATTATCCGTATATAAATCAAGTAGCGATGAATGGTATTACTTTTTTTAAATTAAAATACATATCATGAATAATAAATATATTGTGTGATTTACATATTATCACATTTTTTATACGATTTTCGACATGACAATATTGTTCCTGTTTTAAATAACGCGTTTGATTAAATTCAGGGAACTAATCTTTAGTTTTTGTTCGATTCTATCACTTTTTACATGGTTATTTGTGAAACTCTTTACCTTTTAAAAAAACGAGTTTAGCGTACCTACGAATTCTGACGCATTGTGGAAACTGCATCGATGAGAAAAACATATTGTGTGTATGTATGTATATGCAAAATCTGATAATATCTGATTACTTTGTGCTCTAGGTAATTTTATTTTTTAGTAGGCAATTACTAGAGACTTGGGCCTCTAATTGCGGGATCCCGTCTAATTTTATGATCCCGAAATCACGGGATTGTGACGGTACTAATCCTGGGATTTAAGGTTTGAGGATGAGAATTGAAAAATTCTCGAAAAGTTTTTAAAAACAGGCAACCAGGCAAAAATTTTGAAATCCGCGTGAAACCTGAAAAAATATCCCAGTTGTTTTTCATTTTGGGAAAATTCCGTAAATTCCTGGGTGTGTGAAATCGGCAGGCAGACAAAATTTTCGAAATGCCCAAGAACCAAAAAAAAACTCCCTTATTTTTTCATTTTAGGAATTCCGTTAAATTTCTAACATTTTGAAATTGGCCACTGATTAAAAAAAATGAAATCTACGAATGACCTAAAAAGAAAAAAATTCTTAATTTTTTTAATTCCTAAGATTTCAAAATCAGCGTGCAATTTTTTTTAAAATGCCGAATTTCTCCATGATTTCATGGTGAATATTAAATCCCGGAAAAATTGTGAATCCCGAATTCCAGGGATTACAAAAAGAGTCCTGATTTGGATGAGTTATGATGATTACTAGAGACCCATAGTTTTTGCATTTTGCGAATAGATGTTAAAACCAGAAATGAATAAGAAAAAATACTGTTGTACAAATATAAAACAATATATTTAGTTTGTGGTTATTTAATACAGGGCTATGGCCAGTTAATATGTTAAAATGCGAATTGTTTCATGAGTTTGATTGTGCCAGTCTTAAATTAAATTGGTGTCCGGTTAGAAGTGTATTTACATAGATAGCTGGAAGAGTCTTCACTTAATGCAACTTAATCAATATATCGTTGCACTCATTTTAAAAGTGTTAAAAATAATTGAACTTGTGGATTGGATGGTTTTCACTGGTACAAGTAAACTTGATTTTTAATTTTGTTGAAAATATAACAAAACAGATACCTACCATCTACCACTACCATCCGTGTATATAATATTTTATTTTAACAAAAAAATAAAATATTGTAGCCAAACAGTTATATGGGGAACTACACTATAAGTGCAAATAATCTAACCGAAATTTCACTTAATTTTAAACCATTTTAAAAGATTATGTATAAAAATGGTACATGCTTAGTTTTATTGTAGGAATTTTTATTTTTGGTAATGTTTTTTTCCATATTGTTTTGTTAATTTTAAATTTTTTGTAAATAAATTATGAATATTATGTATAATATAAAAAAAGGTGTTAGGTGTTTTGAATTTGATAATTATTTGGAATAAATATATAATAAAAATAGTTGCTAGCATTAAACATTTTTCATGTTGCGAAAATTAAGAATCAAAATTATAAAATAGATAAATACGAGTCTCTAGTTGTGGCCATTGAAATCAAATGACCTTTTAAAAAAAGCTTTCAAACAAAACTTGTTGACAAAATTCAATAATAAAAGTAGGTATCTTGTGGGGGAGAACGACATCATTATATATTTTCCATATTTTAAACTCGTTTTAATCTCAAACGAATGAGGTAATTACTTTTAATGAAAATTCGGGTACATTTCAAGCCCGCAATATACCATAACGATAATATGTTTTTATTTACTTATTGATGCACATACCTGATTAAAATTTTGTAATTTTGTTTCAAATTATTCGATATTAAAAGTTAATTGGTTTAAGTCAGTGATGCACAACCTTTATCTTCTAGCGGGCCGCATAAAACTAATTATCGTAGGTTCGGGCCACAAAGAAAAAAATGATTTAAAGTACGCTTAATCCTTTTTTATACAGAAAAGATGTACAAACCTTATAAACAACTTTAAAACCGTGTAAAAAATACTAAGCGAATTCGGATAAATGAGTAATAGGTTTAATTTTATTGTTTTGACCGTGTTATTTCGAAAATAAATAAGCCATGCAAAAAAATGATTAAGAGTACTTGCTTATTAAAAATCGTTTCATTTATATGCAATTCATAAGTTAATGCGTTCTTGGTGTTAATTATTAACTATTTTTTTTAATTTGACATAATAATTGTAAGCCTGTAGAAACGAAATATAGAAATGAGATAGAAATGAACCGATTTATTCTCCTTCATAGAAGAAAAAGCTTACTTACATTTATTAAATAAATGTTTTACGTGAAAAAAATATGTCTGAGAAAAAGATTTAACGGCCGTCACAAAATTTAAAAAGGGCCGCTGTTTTTGCATCACTGGTTTAATTCAATCACGAATAAAAGCCGATTTTTATTAGGAAAAAGCACAGTAGGCAGTTTAAATAAAATTTGATCCTTAGCTATTCATAACAGGGCTGTGGAGTCGGAGTCGGAGTCGCGGAGTCGCGGTATTTTGGCCGGTGTCAGAGTCGTGAAAAATGAGCGATTCGAGTTTTTTTTTAAATATATTTGATGATGTGTATTCAAACAAAATAGTCCAAAGTGTTGACATTTCATGCTTGGCTGACTAAGGATGAACTGATGGTATACATATATGTATATATATAAGATAAAATGAAATTATTGAAAAATTTCCTCCGAGTCGGAGTCGTCTTATTTACACGATTCTATAGCCCTGATTCATAATAATGAGCCCTCAAGAAGTGAAGTGAGCGAAGTAGTAAAATATTAAAACTTTTTTTTTCGACTTTTTTCAGTACAATCACGACTTTACTTGGTGTTTTGGTGTATTGCTTATATTTATTTTATATATATTTACTTTATTGCAGTGTATATTTACTGAGCTCACTTCACTATTACGATACTTTAAAACATGTAGAATATTATAAAGCATCCAACTATTTTTTTCCTAAAATACCACTTGGCTCACTTCACTTCACATGGGCTCATTGTCTAAATATGAAATAATTAATGTTATATCGTCGATGCACATCAAATAGGGTCTATGTGACTATGTGTACCAATAGTCACATAGACCATATTTGATGTGCATCGACGATATACTGAAAATAAAATATGATATGAGTACTAAAAATTCAAATAGCCTTTCCAGTAAAAATCAATGTTAAATTGAAAAAATGAAAAAAAAGCGCAGGTGTTTGACGTCATGCAAAATTACTAACCGAACTTGTATGCAAAGCAATATTTTGAACAAATAAAAATATCTCTAAATATTTATTATTTTTTTATTAATTTGGTTGTAAAAAAACTGGACATGTCAATAGATTTTAATTTTTTTTAAAAATACTCGAAAATATTACCCGGCTTCGCCCGGGATAAATTCAAAATACACGATCACATTCTACCAAATAACAATCGTGTATCTTTTTACTTTGGAACAAGAAAGGTCATATATCACGTTTTCATAAATATAACGTTGTAATAATGTGTACTGCCCGGCTTTGTCCTGGTTGTATTAAACTCCCAAATACAGACAAAGTAAAATTAATATGAATATTTGCATATGGTGTTTTTGGCGCTAACATTAGGTAATTTAGACGTCTGCGTCTGCGTCTGGCGGTAATTAAAGTTGAAGGTTAAAAGTTGAAAGATGAACATATCACCGTGGACCTCACGTTAAATCGACAAACATATAATCAATTAATAATAATATTTAAAGTTAACTTTTCCTGTTCTAAGCTCAAGAAATGCGACCCCAATACCCACATTTTCTTAAATATCTTTTTAAATATGGGTGGTACAATGTTTATTATTATGGTATTCTTATATCATAGTTTTTTGGACCTTTTGTAGAAGAAAAAAAATATTTGATCGCTAATTCCGTCTCTATTAAATAAAACAGAAAAGAAAAAATTCAACTAAATAAAAAAGATTCTCAAAGTAGAACAAAAAACGGATTGATGTGTACAAAGTAAAGATAATAATTTATGTATCTTCGAATACTATTCTCAAAAAAAACACAATATCTTACTAACATCGATGCCTCATTTTATATAAATACGCGATAACGCGATAAGCGGTCGCTCGTAAAATAGCATTTGCATGATTGGTTGGCTAAATCTCGTCAGTTGCGATTACATATGTGTACTGGGATGACGTCTTTTTTACGCGCAACTTAAAATATGACTATTTATTAAAAAAAACACGGATTTTTATAAAAAAAAATGTATGAGGAATGATGCAGACAGATATTTTAAAGCCTATTTTTTTTTGAAATTCATAAGAATAAAGCCAATAATAAGGAAACCATTGGGGTCGGTAAAGGACCCCCATCGGATTTTGGGTATTTTTCTAGTCTCCGAGCTGCGAGTGTTTTAACAGTAGAAAATAGCACAGTTAGAAATGGCAGCCAGAATGACATGTGTTGAAATATTTTGAATTCCTTATGCGGGTTTTTGACCAAATAGTTTACCCAGGCCTGATTTAGAGAGTTGATAGTTTAATTGAATAATGTGACCAGGGTGTGAAACCATTCTCAAATAAGAAGTTCTCCACGAAACAAATTAGAAAGTTTTGCTATTACAGTAAGTATTATATTTCATCGCTTAAAAAAAGTCATTTGTTATATTGTATTGTTCTATATTGAAATTCGTTTTTACTATACAGTAAGAATTATTTTTGATTTCACAAGATTTTAAATTTTTGACAAAATCAACACTAAAGTAGATAATTTAAAAATAAATGTATTACTAATTAACTAGCACAATTTGTTACTTGCCAATCCTGACTGACACGAAACTTTAAAAAGCTTCTGGTCTTTCGCCCTATTCGTTTGTGCGGTCAATGGCCCGAATTCTCGAATTAACAATTTCACAAATAGTTTTTTTCAATCGATTTATGAATTCATCTCCATAGGTATAGATGTTTAAAGTTTTTCCCACCGATTGAGAAAATGACTTATACTATTTTTTCGTAAGATAAACTTCTGTTAAAATAGTTTATATTGGTAATGGATATAATTATAAAATATGCCATTACTTTTGTAAATGTAATTATTTTTTTACTTCCACAAGAAATATTTTTGAAATCTATTTCCACATAACGTATTCGTCAGAACTTATCACTGCTGTTATGTTTCAAAGCAGTGCTTTTTTCCCCATGTAATGCGGTGGAAAGGCGTTCCGGCACCTTTTTTGTCGGCATTTAAATGTTTTAAATCAATATTCGCAAAAATTAATATTTATTTTGCTTGGAAAACTTTTGATTTTTTGAGCTGATAAAAGACGACGGAAAACATTTATTTTAATCATTATCTCGCGAAAAAATTATAACAGCAAAAAATCAAACTGCATATAAATGAGCAATGAAAAATCAAACTTTCTATGTGTTGGAAGTCTCCAAGAACTAATTGTAATCGAAATGGGTCATATTCTTCATTTCACAAACGCATGCAATGATGAAAGTTTTTGGCATCCGTAGTAGATCTCACGGGTTCTAGTCCTAGTACGAACAACATTCAATCGATATATTGAATAGAAATTCAAAGGTGTGGGTATTTTGATATCCCAAAATAAAAAAAATCCCTTCCACTCTTTCAATCCTACAATCAGCGGGGCAAACAAGAACGATTGGTTAAGTCCTGTCTTTCTATCTTTTCACTCTTCTAAAAAGAGGAGGTCGAGCAATTGAATAACAAGCAGTATTGTAAAAAAAATCTGTTGAGATTCATTTAGAAGTCGTATGCTCCACATTAAGAACGAACGTAGATTATAAAAATAAATGTATAAATCATGTCTGTTCAATCTATTAAATAAGTTCAAATCAGTTACTTTGTCATTTTTTTAACGAAGCTTTTTCTTTTTCTTTACACTTGTCGACATTACCCTTTGTCCTTTGCGACCTTTAGCAGCGGTGTTATTTTCTATTAATTTACCCGCCCCAACGACATGTTACAAATTCCAAATGGTTTCGCCGTTGATTTTTTTACGCCAGTTCTTCTTTTATATCGAGACCTCTCGCAGGTTGCTAGAAGTCAGTCTCTATCTCTCTCCTCGTTCAGTACGGACGCCGAAATTGGCGTAAGATATAATTTTTGGCTTGCAATATCTGAGTGAAATTTAAATACAGCTGTGTTGAATTATGGAATTTCGACCAATTTGTTTCGGCTGTGTGGTATTGCATCACGTCTCGGGGTAGCGTGAGTGCATTGTAAAAGCGCATTCAGTTCAACATTCGACGTCGTGGTGCATAACCGCTTTCAGCTGTAAGAAATTTGGGATTTATATATTTCAATTAATTTTTATAGTGCTATTTAGATAAGTGAGTTAACTTTAACATAAAAATATATAAAAAAAAAACTAAACAAGTGAATAGTGGATATATTGTTACTTTGGAGTCGTTTTTCTTCAGGTAAAATTTAATATTATAAGAAAGATGTAAACTTAATTTAATATTTACTACGAACTATCGGTATTAATTTATTAACATAATTTACAAAAATACTATGAAAATTTCAAAATATACTTTTTGAAAACTCGACACTATAATAGAAGTTAGATCTTTTATAATTTTATAGAAATTAAGTAATATTTATGTCTTCGTCTGGAAGAACGTTGTATCTAACAAATTTGAAATGCTGTTAGAATATTATTCATTATCAATAATAATTTACGCATGTAGTTAAAGATTTCATTACTGGAAAATAGTATTTAAAGTAAAAGCAATACTTTAAAATGCCTGTTTTTTAAACATTATTGATTCGGTGGCCTGTTTTAATTTTTATCTACAGTTCAGTAGCGGCCGGTCAATGTGGCATTTGATCAATGCACCCCTTGTATATGCAGGGGCGGCTATATTTCATGAAATAATATTTAAAAATAACATTTATACCATTCCTTCATTTCAAATTTAATAACATAAAAAAAAAATTAAACTAAATAAAATATTTTTTTCTAAAATACTTATTATAGACAATAAAATACATGAAGAATTTAAAATGAGTGTATGGTATAAATTTTATGTTTGAATATTATTTCATGAAATATAACCGCCCCTGAATATACAAGGGATGCATTGATCGAATGCCACATTGACCGACCGCCGATGCTACAGTTACAGTATTTTTTTAATGATAAATATTCAATAATTAAATTCATACTTTGATAATTTCTTAAGCTTTATTGTTTCATTAAATTAATTAAAACACAATATTCCTTTGTACTTGTTTTTTTAAAAGCTGCTCAGTTTTCTAGATGAACTTTTTGTTAGCATATTATATACACGAAAAAGAGTAATTGTCGGAGCTTTTTTAGTTTTATAAAAATAATAATGATTTCAATTCAAATTTGAGTTAACATTTTTATAGATGTTTTCATCTTTAGGATTATTTGTGTGAATTTCGACATTCGTATTACTTTACCTCATTTCAATATCGTTTAATACCTTGAAAAAATAATAAATTATTTCGCACACTGAAATCTTAAAGGTTACGTGGACGATTAAATCCATTATTTCAAAATATTTTGTAATATATTTATTGGATAACAGAAAGACTTATAAGGATTGTTAAAGAAAAATAATTTTAATTTCGTATGACACAATTTTTTAAAGAAATATTTTATCTGCCAGACTCACGGCAATGGACTTAACATGAATAATTAGCGAACACAATTAACGTTTCTTTCTTACCTACTGAAAAGCATGCTTTTAGTTTTTATTTTATATCCCCTTTCCACATTTGCGTGCGAGTATAAAAACGAACCAAATGTATTATTTCCATAAAACTTAGTCTTAGAGTAAAGATAAGACGGTGTAAATAATTGAATCCGTCTTCATAAAAAAAAATTTTTTACGCTACTATAAGTAAACATTTAAAGGAATATTAGTTATGATTGAGAAATTAAACAAAATCTTACATGGCAACGCAATATTTCCTGCACATTTTTTACAGTAAAAGCAGGGGTGGGCTGGAGGGGGCTCGGAGGGGATCGCGCGAGCCCCTTGTTAAATTTGACTTAGGCCGTCGAGCCCTTTGTTAATTTTAGAGAAAACAATATTCTCAGATCAAACTAGTTTATAACTGCAATTTTCGACGTATATATTGTACACGACAGCTTCAGTAGACACAGTAGTACATTTTTACCAATTTACGGTTAGTTTACGGTAAATTGCATATTGTTACGATTGCTTATTTAAATATTGAAAATAATTGCATAGGAGTGTTTAAAAATTAACTCCTTCCCCGGAACACCGAGAATTGCTTGGAGATTAAGCGAGCCCCTTGTTAATGTATTGGCAGCCCACCGCTGAGTAAAAGCAATATAATTTTCAAAAAACTTGTTCTATATTTTATTCATAAGCCTTACTTAACATAAGTACAAATCACTTATTGGAATCACTTTACTATTTCCAGTTTCTTTCGGGTCGGTTAATGGTTAAAAGAGACAATATTCTCGATGGATTCGTTGGACAAAGTAACCCTTGTGATTTTTAAATATAAATAAAAAAAAATGTTAACTTCTTTATTCCACTAACAGTGTTGTATATGTATGTGTGAGACAACCAGTGGAATGATAAAATTATCATATAGTTTTATTTGTATATCATGAATAAATAAATACCTGGTTTAATAAAAGTTTCAATAATATGATTGAACGCGGAATGTTTTTAACCGATTTCCATCAGCGATTTCCAACCGGGAAGGCTATTGCAAAGGGAGGCGCGAACAGTTCAAAATATTTATTTATCCTTTAAAACGTGCCTTTATTACTATATGAAATAAAGGATGGGGAGGCGCGAAGATATGTTTATCTTCAAAGGGAGGTCCAATAACATAATGGTTGGAAACCACTGCTCTGCGTTATTCCGAAAAAACACCGAAAAAACCCAATATAGTGGAACAATTAATTTTGTAAGATGTTTTAAGCATTGCATTTTTTTGTCATATTATACTTGCTCCTTTGGTCACACTCAGTGGTGAATTGAGCACATGGAAGGCCCACTACTTTTTTGGATAACATAAGAATATAAGAAAATTTAAAGAACAATATTAACTTTTCCGGTTCTAAGCTCAAGAAATGCGACCCCAATACCCACATTTTCTTAAATATCTATTTTAATATGGTAATACAATGTTTATAATTAAGGTTTTCTTTTATCATAGTTTTTTGAACCTTTTGGAGTTTATATAAATGCGCGATAACGCGATAACACGATAAGCGCCCACGATAAGCGATCGTTCGTAAGATAGCTGGGCTAAGCCCGTCAGTTGCAATTTCATATGTGTGCTGGGATTACGTCTTTTTTACGCGCAACTTAAAATATGATTATTTATTAAAAAACCACGGATTTTTTTAAAAAAAAATGTATGAGGAATGATGCGGAGAGATATTTTAAAGCCTTAAGATTTTTTTTTTTTGAAGTTCATAAGAATAAGGCCAATAATGAGGAAACCGCTGGGGTCCCTAAACGACCCCCATCGGATGAGAAGTATTTTTCTAGTCTCCGAGCCGCGAGAGTTAAAAATATGAGCAGAAATTATATGGGTTTAGCCATTTTTGAGGTTCCTTTGATTCGGAGGCCCTCATCCTGCGCCTCATTAGCATAGGGTAATCATCCACTGAATTCACACTACGATAATTCTTACCTTCAAATTCAAACCAAAATGTTAAAAATATAAACGAATATTCTTCCTACCTCATAGTGTTTTTTTTAATCATGCGTCATTTATCAAGGCATTTTGTTCATTTGATTCTTTATCATTCTCTTTTCTATGTCTTAACATCTTCAGTCGGGGTTAGCCAACAGGCGGATTGCGGCTGCATTGTTAAATCTTATTTAATATATAATAATATGACAATCAATGGTTTTACTACACGCATTATTTGGACTCGATTCCATGATAAAAAAAAATGGAATTGAAGACATATTCAATTCTCGTCCTAACTAGGGTCTCCAACCCCGCGATCCCCGGATAGTGACAGTACTTATCCCGGAATTTGGAAATTAAGAAAATTAGAGAAAGTTGAGCGAGGGGTAAAAAAAATGATAGTTTCAAATTTTGGTTAATTTTGGGTATTTCGTTAATTACTGAGTTTTGCAAATTCCGTATTAAAATTGAGCAAGAAAGGTGTCACGGCGTTTTGTTTTTGGGAAATCTGCAAATTCTTGAATTTTTGAAATCGACGTTGTTTTGTTTGAAAAATTCCAAACAAAAATTTCTCAACCTAGAATCTCAATTTATACACGCTATTATGATGAATGTTTAATCCTCCAAGAACGAGCGTGACCATATGGTCACAGTAAACACAGTTATCTATTGATCTCACTATTCATCATTTTTTTACCTGAATATCGTTGCTTTCACTCATATTTGGTTAAGAAGGGTACATACTTCAGTTGGTCATAAGCCGCAGGGACAGAAACGGTCACCAAAAGCACATGCGATTTTTTGAATTTCCGTTTTTTTAATGGAATTTTTGAAACTGTTAGTTTTTTTTTTATCAAAACATCAAATTATTTACAGTTTTTTTGTTCATATATTTGTATGGAAATTATGTTGATCTAAAGAGGTCAAATTGTAAACATTTTTAAAAATGTCACGTTTAGCTCTATTTCAACCCCGAATGTTTGCGTGCCCATACGGTCACTTTTTTCCTTACTACTGTCCGTACACAATATTACACGGCAATAAAAGAATGAGCATGACCATATAGTCATACGGGGTTTCTATACAACGACTTTAAAACAAGGAATAAAAGTTAACCGTGATTTCAATATGGCTTAAAAAATATTTTTTTATCGAAAAAAGCTCTCGTCTCTGGAGGGTTAATTCCGGGATAACGGGATTGGAAAAAATGTCAATCCTGAAATCCCTGGATCACAAAAAGGGTCCTGATCTAACTTCAGTTAGAAAATGTGGAAATTGAGCCCAATTTCAGTCACTTTTCAAAAGACGTTGTACGACGAGAACTTCTTCAGAAGCGTAACTTTTTTTTTCGGAGACAGTAAGGATTGAAGATTAGAACTAGAGCACGGCTAGTAGGTTATTCGGTCTCGCTACGAAACGTTTTTTAAGTCACATGGCTAAGAGGGAATTCAGACATCACTGATATAACATCCAACCCCGTACACATCACAACTAACGGCCAAGGTGACAGATTTTTATTTTTAAGCCACAGTTTCATAAAAACAATTCGATAATCAGAGATATCACAAACGTATATACGTATTAGAATCAAAAAAGATATATTTTATAAATGGATTTTTTTTGAGAGAGTTTTAATTATTTAACAATACAAAAAATCGTCATATTAGGCTTAGTCAGGAGTAAAATCACAATTCATTTATTTATTATTTAAGCGATGCCTTCAAAAAATTCAAAAAAAATAATATTTATGTTTTGTTTCTTATTTAAGACCAGTTAAATATAAAAACTTTATTAGATGTTTTTGAAATGTTCTTTATTTGAAAAATGTTTAATTTGGAATTGTCCAAAAATAATATTACTATATTTTTTGATTGATACTTGACAGAGCTTAAAAAAATATTCAACAATTAATGGTAGGTTTATGTTATGCAGATATTTCTGTTCATTGCTTACATCAATATTCATTATTATTCCGAAGTTAATGTCAAAAAGGTATTCGTATCTTCATCAGAAGAGTATGTTAATATATGAAAAAATCAATCTCAATAACATGCAAGTTGAATACTTCTGCGTTATTCATGCCTTAAAATTTTCCAAGGTTTTTAACGTAGGTAACAGGAAAAAATGGTAAAAATATCCTAAATGATAAATTACTATGGTTGTGTGGGATTTATTATACGTGGTAAAGGAAAAATATTATAATTATCGAAATCGTTTTCAAGTAAGGTCTAAAATCGTGACATTAAAAAAATGTGCAAGCAAATTGCAGTTCTTGACATTACAAAAAACTAAATTGTCAAAATTGTATAAATCCTCAGTTGTTTTTAAAAATATTAAAAATTGACAGACAAAAGACAATGACAGAAATAAAATAAAATATTGCTAATTGAATATAAATTATATCATTTAAATTCACTCACATATGTACAAAAACTTATTTATGTCATATTCAAAATATGACCTTTTTTTATGCTCCAAGTCAGAATCTTTAAATGGATCCAAAAACTCATTATTTTGAGTCGAAATTTGAACCGAAAATAAACACATAAAAGTTTTGCGAATTTTCAGATTTCTAATATTTTATTAAAATAAATTTAGCTAGTACGATATTTATACATTAAATAGAGAAAACATCTTCCCACTTCTGGCAGTAAAAAATAGTTTTTTAATAATTAAAAAAACAGTATATTATATTTATTTATATTAAGGGGACATTATTTGTATATAACTTTTTCCATTAAAGTAATATTATTATTTTCCGTGATCCAGAGTCAAGGTCCCAGTAAGGACATAAATTGATTTTCCATCGATTTATGAATTCCTTTTCGAATACATAGATATCTGTATATCTGTCTAAAATTCCCTCTCATCCATCCAATCCTAAAAATGAGGCATAGCGAGAGAGATTAGCTAACTACTGGGCTTTCTTTCCACTCATTCATATAGTTTTAGCTTGGGCTTGTTAGTGCTTGGGATCAATCATTACCAAATCCACTTTTCAACAGAAAAAAAACATACTTTTCTTATAAAAACTTAGAGAGTTTTGATTTTAAGGTCATATTTTGACCCTAAGCTGCATGAAATTGAGGATATTTTTAGCGACGTAACAATTAAAATTTAAACAAAAACGTAAACAAATAAATCCGTTCGTTTCAATCAGTACTCCAATATTATAACGATATCTCATTTTTTCCAAAACTGGATTTAGTCGAGTTTGATCCTAGGCTTCTCAATTATCTTCTACTCTCTTTGAAAATCACAGGTTAAACAACTGGGTAACAATCAGTTCTAGTAAAAAAAACTATTAAATAAACTGCATTATAAGTCCATATGCTCCACATTGGGATATGGTTTAAAATAAAATAAAAAATATAACCACTATTTTAAAAATTAAATAAAAACTAGAAACCTAGTGTTGCCCACTACTGAATTTATAGATTTGTATTGGTAAGCAAAAGTTATGGATGGCTGTGGTATCTGATTTACCTCATAGTCATCCAGTATTAAAAACTGTTTGATTAGCTAAACTTTTGCCCTTCTCTACCTTTATTTTTAAATCTTTTATCTGTTCAAAAACTAAAATATAAGATACCGAGTTACAGTTCAATGAAAAAGATATGTGACACAAGCTTCGACCATGTCCCAAGTTGGGAGTGATTTTTTTTTACAAAATATGCTATTAGCTTGTTTTCTAGCATATTAATCTCATATTTGTGATTTTCGTATACATTTTTATAAAAATCAACGACCGAATCAAGGCATTTATTTATTTATTCGGAATTGGTATTCAAATAAAAACTTTTTATTTAAATGGATTTTTGATGGAAGGACATCATCACAATAAATTATGTATTTCCACTACTTAAAAATTATACATAATGTCCAGATTCCTTCCGTTTATCTTCAAGCTTCTCTATGAATTGCTCATCCGAAAAACGCAGTATTATTTATGGTTGTCGCCCTTGGCAACGCTTTCATCTTTTGGTATTTTACCAGACTCTTTCTAGATTCTTCAGCACACGTTCCGATTTTTAATATATTAATGATGCGTGATCGTATTTGTTATTAAAAAAAAGGTAAATTTGTCATTTGGTATCACATGGACTATTGCGGCAAAAAACTTCACAAACTAAGCTGAAAATAACGCCACGATTTAAAATATTTATTGAATCATTGATAAATCGCGTTAAAATTACTCATAAATATGAAAAACACTGATAAATAAATTATGCAAAATATGACATTTTCTCACTATACACCGCCATACTTTTTAAATTATCCTTTACTTACACATGGACTATTGCGGCGAAAAACTTCACAAACTAAGTTTAAAACAACGCCATGATTTAAAACTATTTTCCGATGGCTTGAAAATCGCGTTAAAATCACGCATTAATAAGAAGAACTCAGGTAAATCATGCGAAATACGAAATATTTTTCAGTACTTCGCAGTAATGTGTGGTTTTAACGCGATTATCAAAACTGCAGTAAAACATTTTACACAAATAAATTATGCGAAATACGAAATATTTTTCACTAGCCGCAGTAGTCCATGTGATACCAAATGACAAATTTACCAAAAAAAAATGGGTCCTACAAACAGTTGAATACTCTTCAACTCACTTTTTACTATTGTGCCATATTGTGTTTTTCATACACCCAAACTTTTAGTTTGACATTAATGTCACAATCAATATCAATTAGTCAAAAAAATACGAATTCAAATAATGCAATAAAGAATATTTGTCAATTTTGACCTTTTCACGTTGACTTGTTATCCTTCACTTTTGAATAGCCATTTGCAGGGCTATACATACTTATTATTTTGATTTATTATAAGTAAAGGCTTTAAGACATTCTGACTAGAATTTTAAATATTTATCTGACCATTCTTTTCTCTCCCATACACACAACACTCACTACCTGTGCATGGTTAATCATGGTATCATCACAATTCCAATAGTATGCTATGCGTTGAAGGAACACAGACATGCGGATTTCACCGTTAAAGTGTGAAATCTCGTCAATTTATACGTTCACTAGTCAATGCATTATTTATGTACTAATATTTTCCATCAGCTTATTCCACGCCATAACAACGCAGAATCCGTAGATTGCAAGTAGCACATGTTTATAAAAACGATTTTATAAATTGTCTAAATTATTTGTATCAACACATTTTTCTTGGCAACGACTTATTCTTATACATAACTTTTAAATGCGGCTTTCCAGCAAAAAAAATAGCCCTAGATTGCACTACGCTTAAAAATTTCACGTTGACGGAAACAGATCATTTTATAAAAGTGGTTGGAATTAGTATCATATACAAATATTTATAGTATTTTAAACAACTTAAAAGTGACCAGGTATTGAATATGTGTTGCTTCAAAGTAAAAATATTTCTAATGGCAATGCACAGAAAATTTCAGTTTATTTTAACTTTATAACGTTAAAATAATAATTTCATATCAACTACGAAATACGTGTTTGTAATAAATTTTGTTTAATATGTTTTGATTAACGAAGGAAATTCTATTAAACGTATTGCCTTTTATTTATTCTTTTTCTTGCGTATGTGAAATACTGTCAATGAACGCTGATGATTTATGACGGCTTTAAATCTACTGTGTTAGTCTTATTGAAATTGTTGCTTTTTAAAAAAATTAATAGAAAAAAACGACAAATTTCACAATTTTTAAAGCGTATAACCTATAAAATCTTATTTCATAAGATGTATCGAGGTTCACTTGAAACAACGCTATAATATGATAACAGAGATTTTTCAATTTTTACGAACATATTATTACCAGCATTATAAATATAAAATAATTATATTTTTAACAAGAATTATATAATTCAGTTGATGCAGCTTTTTTTATTTCATATTGTATAACATACAAGCGATGGTTAAATCTTTTTATCCATGTAAAACTAAAAACATTAATATTTTTATATTATTAATTTTTACACTATTAACATTTTTATGTTAACAGTTTTTTGAGTTTCTTCCAAGAGTGGCAAAAGAAGTAATATGTATATTTGAAAGCCACCATATTTACTAGAATATATTTCATATTTTATTATAGGTTTTATATTTATCAACACAGTGTTTTTTGTCAGTGGTATAAAAGAGTTTTCAAGTTTATGTAGAAAAGTACAATTTTATCTTACATCAATAATTATTAGTTTCAACCAATTAATTAATTGTTTCATAGCATTATGCATAAAAGATATTTCATCATAAAAAATTCATAGCAAAACTAGGTAAGCACACAGTTTGTTATTTTGCACAATTTTAGTTATGAATCACAAAATTGCGACGGAGGGAACAATAAAATATATTTAATTTTATCTAGTAAAACTTTTTACAATTCAAACATTTAATAACTCAGCCTAAATAAATGACTGTTCGTTTTATACTTAATTTGTTAGCGATATTTTTTCTCATTTCATTATTTCATATTTGACGTTATACTTCTTTTACATACATATTTGAAGTCAAATTAACTAGCCTTGCATTTATTTAAAAGATTGAAAAACAAACTATTAGAGGAAAGCGATTTTGAAGCGATCTAATTAATTTCGTTAGACTTTTAAAAAAATTGTATAGAAGTTTTCAGCTTCTAACAAATTTGCTTAGAGTGCGACGAATTATAGATAGCCCTCGGGTAAATAAGTGTTGATTGAAACGTCGGTATCAAAAACCAGATGGTTATTTCTCTTCCGGGAACTATAAAGACACTTTAAATACAATTACGATAAATAATTAATAACATTTTGAAATATTAATTCATTTCTGTAAATCGATATTTACTTTCACTATAATATAAACAATCACTCTTAATTTGACTCGATATTAGCTTAATGACAAAACAGGCTGAATAAAATATTGATGTTACAAAACAAGCTAATTATGTTTCCATTAGACGAGTTAAATGTTACAAATTTACGAATATTATGCATAAATAAATAAGTCTGTTAAACTCTCATATTATAATTGAAATTTAGCAATGAATACAATTAAACTACATTGAAAAATAATTGAGTAACTACAATAATTATTACAAGATTTTATTTTGTGGCTTATTAAGTATTAATATGTTTTTTTTGTAGTGTAATAAAAAATGAGCCCTCGAGGGTTGAAGTGAGCCAACTAGTAAAATGGTAACACATTTTTCCGTATAAACACTTCTTTATTTGATGTTTTGGTGGATTGCATATTTTTATTTTACGGAGATAAATACTATTGCAATGTGTATCAACTGAGATTACTTCACTTTTACGATACTTTGAAACGTGTAGAATATTCCAAGTCATCTAACTTTTATTTTTTTTAAATACCACTTGGCTCACTTCACCTCTAATGGGCCCATATAATTTATTGAAATGAACCGCTGTGAATTTATAAAATATTTAAAAAAAATCCTCTCTTTTTTTGGAGTAAGTAGAAATGATTGTAAATAGATATTTTATATTGTAAGTAATTAGAACTAATCGCTCTTAATACGTCCCAATTTCAGGATGGAATAAGGGCATCCAATCCCAGACTTTTTATTCAATCCCAGGATTTCGGTATCTGGGCGTTCGGGATCCCGCGATTGATCACTGTAGAGTGAAAAATTGAAAGATTCTAAAATAATGTTTAACTCGAAGATCTTTTTTTTAGATCCATGACTTGAAAAAGTTGGGAATTGACAGATTCTACAATCACTAAAAACATTTAGTAGCGAATTGAGAGAATGTTTATATATTAAGAAGCATGAGAGCTTTTTCTTTTTTTTAGCTTCATCCTTTTCGTAGAGTTACGCCTGCTAATAACTCGAGCGCAAAAAAAACGTACTAACCGAATCTTCACGTGTTCGATCGAAAAATTCGTTGGGATCCCCGGATCGAAGGCCGTAGACGGAATGGGTAAAAATAAAATTGAATTAATAATTTGTTGCTTTACACTTCGTGTTCACACATTCTATACGAAATAGGTGAGTGAATCAAATTTTACTTAGCAAACATATCGACTGTAGAAAGGAAAAGGGATTTTCGATAATCACAATGTATCAAACTTAATACACGTTCCATCAAAAGGATATAAGCTGCAAATGTCGAATAATATTTAAATTTAGCTTTTGAAAACAAAGGTGAACTTGTAAAAATTGAAACCAAGAAAAAAAGGTTTTTCCTAGACAATTTTTGAAAATTAATATTAG
Source organism: Himalopsyche anomala (assembly GCA_031772345.1). Taxonomy (NCBI): domain Eukaryota; kingdom Metazoa; phylum Arthropoda; class Insecta; order Trichoptera; family Rhyacophilidae; genus Himalopsyche; species Himalopsyche anomala. The sequence continues at coordinate 3,421,701 of CM062828.1, forward strand.
ATTATCTCAATTAAACTTCAGTTTAGAAGACTCCGTGCACTTTAAGGTTGTGTATATTTCATAATATTCATAAGGTCCAAAATCATCAAAACACTTTTTTGTGCCACCTGTAAAATTAGCTATGTGTGGGTTACCTCCTTTTTCCTTTCCATAGTCGATGCTGCCTCAAGTCTTGTAAAATTTAAGGTCAATATAAAAAAAATATATTTTTTAATTTAATGTTTAGATCATAAAAAATAATGTTTTTTTTTATTTTCTCCTCGAGTTTTAATCGATTTTTTCAATTCTCTCTTCTGAATCTGGATCATTGAAAATTAGTTGTAATGTCAAACATTTTTTGCGTCAATGTCAAGTGGGAACACTCTTTCTTCCTACTCGATTCGTGATGAAGTCATGGATGTACGTAAAATCATTACTCTTTTCCACCCACGCTTTGCAATTGGAGAGCAATAAACTTACTTATCATTTGGCAAGCCCATTACACTATTGAAGATGGATTGTAGCACCCATTTTAATTTTCAACCAATCCTTGATGTTCATATACTGTAAATTGCGAGGGGATTTATGTTTATTTAATTTCAAAATATTTAAATGAAATGAGTAAAGAATGTTTATTTTATAGCATACGCTTTCGGAGAATATAAAATTTAACGAAGTCCCATTATTTTATAAAAAAAAATATTTTTACAAAAATGTATTACAGCCAACGTTCCCTCTAAGCTGCGCGCGTGCGCACTACAAGACAGTATGGTCAATTAATATTTGATCGGTCCGCGCAGCCTTTGAAATTTCCGCGCAGCTAATCTCTTGCCTTAGACTCTAAACTTGTTTCCTTTACGGCACACTGATGAATGGAACTAGTACCGAGGCATACCAAGATGCCGCAGATTATCTCCGAAACTCCTTTTTTTATTTTAGCTCACCGAGGAATTTGAAAGGCAGATTATCTCCAAAACTCCTTTTTTTTTTAGCTCATCGAAGAATTTTAAATCTTCGATTTGCTACCGAATAGTCATTATAGAAAATTGACATTTCAAGGCTTCTTCCACTGCGGCACACCTGAGACTTCTTGCGGCACAGTAGTGTGCCGCGGTACACAGTTTGCCAGACACTGCTTTAGAGGGAACATTGATTACAGCTACTGGAAATACACTAAGGATCTTATTATTGGAAAATTGTACGAGATATGGGGATGAACGAGGGTGGATTCCATCTTATAAATCCCTTCAATCTCAAATTTAAATTTAAAAAAAAAAAAAAATTATGTTCGATACCACAAACTCAAACCTAGATGATCGCTATGACAAACCTCTCACCACCAGGCTTCACTGCGGATTGTTCACCTCTGAAACGATCACGCCCTTCCGCCAAACACGATAGAGAAGGAATGCAAACAACTAATAAAATCAACGATTAGTCTTAGAATTTAAAGCTCCATTAATTAGATTTTCAAAATGAAGTTTATTGACTCAATTTGATCAGGTAACAAACCATGTATGAAAATTGTCAAAATGTGTACAGGTAAACAATATTAGAAATTTGCTTTACCTTGAGGCATTTTAAACTGGTTTTGAATCACGGACAATTAATACATCGAAATGATAAAATCATCATTGCCGCGGGAAACTTATAGTATATTTGTGCTGTTTGCAATTCAAACAGATATCATATTCGTCAATGACGAATACAACTGAGTCCCCAGGCATAACGTTATAATCAATTTTATATTATCAAAAGTTATGAATTAACTTACGTTTAAAGGAAAGGCTTTAATACTGTGAAAGTGACACATTTTTGTTGGAAAAATGAAATATATAAAAATAAATAAATGTGTATTTTGTATATTCCAGCATGATAGATTTTTAACAAAGTTTTGTTGATTTAGTTCTATGATAAAACCATATTAATGCTTATTTTAATTTATACGAACGGACTTTTTAATTGAGACATCTATTAGACATGTCTCAAAGTTAATCAACAAAAAAACATTGTTGAAGATAGGTAGATTTTAAATATCGTCAAAATAATGATCCGTAATGCACTCACTCAACCGACGATTAACACTCACTTGAAATGTAAGATTTTTGTTTTTTTTAAGAATTTTAAAATCAAACTATCCTTTCAGCTTTTTCATACCTAAATATTGAAATAGTATGTCAGGTGGAGAATTTAAACAAAAATGTTATTATTGATGTATTTGATTTTGTTGACGTGATGTGATTTTTTATTGAAAAAATATAAGAGGTCACTGCTTAAGCACGCCGCTGGCTTCTGTTATTTTTTCACACATAAATTTTGTTGAAAAATAATAATATGTGACGCTTAACTCAACTGGAATGTTTTGAAAATCTTTTTAACTCGATGTCTGCCTCAAACGAGATCTCTCGTAAGATTTGTCGTGCTTAACACGCCAGCTACGAGTTAACTCGGCAATAACTAATTAAATTAATAACTAAAACGTACTTTTTTCTACAACAGCTAAAAGGCTTAGCTGGATTTTACCAATTACACGCATGTTTGTAAATAATTCGCGTAATAATTTGACTTTGCCCTTTCCACTCCGAAAGTCTTTAAAAAAATCCACCAGCTCCATTCCATTTATAGTGAATTTGCACATTATACGATATTATTGTTAATAGAAGGAAAAAGTGGGTTTATTTTACTATGGTATATTAGTATTTTTTATTGGCTTAATCATTTTTACTCTTTCTACCAACTTCACGGCAAAATTGTAAATGTATTACGTAAATATATTTTTAAATAAAACAATAACGTTTTTTTATTTTTGCTTCATATCGTATAGTATATTATATATTCTCACTCTTAGATATATTTTTTATTATTAATTTTCGTATGATACTTTTCAGACATTGTTTTTCCACATGGGATGCCACCAAGTTACTGTTGAATCCCTCAAAACCTATCATCTGTTTACTTAAACGATAATTAAAAAAATATATATGGAGATATTGCAGCTTTTTCTACACTCCAACTGGGCTGTTCTATATGTCTTAAATATAATGTAATATTTCACATATCACTCGTTTATACAAAAACTAACTAATCAATGAAAAATAAACAAAACGATATCTGTTTTATAAAAATCACCATTGATATGACCCACTCAATAATTTAGACTAAGAGAGAGGCAACAGGGGGGATTTGTTTCGCATGACACTTTAAGTTTTGTCGTATCATATAAAGAAACTCGGAATAAAAGATACTTAGAGATTAGAGATATAAATAATTAGAGATTGTGATACCAGACGAATTTACCAATATTATAAATACTTTATATATTAGTTTTACATAAATAGATAAACATAAAACAAAAGAAAAATACGACCAACTAGACTGAGATACAAGACGAATTACAAATAATTTCTGTAATTCGGATTTTATTAATCAAAGAAAGTTTAATCCCAAAAATATTCTAAAAATGAAATTACAACTGTGATTTCGAATTCAATCATGGATTAACTTTTGTAACTACCAACGAGTGATCGAGCACACTGCATATTATACAAACAATAAACCAGCTGTATAAGAAATTGGCCTTCAGGTAAACTAACTTTTATAAAATAAAAATCAATCATATTATATTCAATTCGATTTTTCTCCACTATCGATATCAGTATTTTCAATTTTTAGAACCGGTATTGATTTGTTTAATGAAATACCGTTTACATGTATTGTTTTCCCTATTATCGGCATATTTTCAACACAATATCTCACCTTTGAACATTTGTTAAGGTATAAAACAATATGTTGTGAATTCAAAGTGTTAACAGGATGGCCGGATTGTTGAAAGGTCGTCTACGGTGACTTTTATGGGTTTCATTAGCCTTGATAAAATATTCATCAAGCTTTTTTGATTTACATATAAAATTTTCATTTGGTAACTGACAATATACAGTTAACGGCCTCCAATCCCGTGATCCCGTCCAATTTTATGATCCCGAAATCCCGAGATTTCGAAAATTTGAGAAAGTTGCGTAAGGGCTAAAAAATGGTCCCATTTTTCTATTTTGGGAATTTCACAAATTCCTAGTTTTTTGGATTTGAAAATTCTGGGAAGAGCTGGATAAAAAGGTCTCGCGTTTTTTCATTTTGGAAATTCCGTCTATTCGTAAGTTTTAAAATCGACTAGTTTTTTTTTCAAACAAAACCACCGGTCAAAAAATTCTCAATTCCGAATTTCTACACGATTTTATGTTGAATGTTCAATCACAGGATTGTAAAAATCTACAATCCCGAAATCCCGGAATCACAAAAAGAGTCCGGGATTGGATGCTCGAATACGGTTGGCATAGTTTAAAACAGACAAAATTCTAAACCTTTTCTTAACGATTAGATGACAATTGTATTTTTTTTAAATAATTCCTTGTTACTGATATTAAACCCTATACAACTTGAATAATATTTATTTTCAATTGTGAAAAAAATATTCATTGTTTCATTCACAAAAATTTTGACGTCTTTAATATTGCTTAGAATTAGCTTCTTATAATTGAACATACTTCAAATAGCATATGTCTCAAGAAGGAGATTGTCTTTTTTAAATATCTTTACTTATTTCTATGTTTAAAAACTTAAGCAATGTGAAGTTAGAAGCTATTATACTTCCAATAACTCTTTTTGTATGTATGATATTATGGCTCATTTAAGTATTACTAAATATTCCATATGCCGACGGTTTTCGGCTGGTAAAATAATTAATAAAAATCGTTATTTTATACTGATCGGATGATTGTTTGGTTAGTTTACATAATATATTCATTGATATACAGTGTCATCTATACCATTTGTATACAAGTTTTAGTTTGATAACTATCTTTAAATATCAACGCTGAGTTGAAATCTCACATACATATGTTATTTTGGGATTTAATTTGTATTCTGCGTTGGTGACATCATACACGCACCTTTTGACAACTGTCAATGCCAATGTTTTTAGTATTTTCCCATATGATAAATTATGTTCTACGTGAATTCCATTAATATTTATTTTATTTTCAAAAATAATTAATATTTATCGTCTCAATCGTGGTTTCCTTAAAATTTTTGTCGTAAAACAATGACCATGGTAAAAAAAAACCGTAAGAACCGCCGTAGTTTGTAGAAAATGTCATTATTTTGTCATGTTTTTTTTTAATATTAAATTACTCGAAATATAAGTAATATCTGAATGTAAAGATTATGTTCAAATATACGTTGATATTTTTATTTACAACATAATATATATATTTATTACGACGATATGCTCAATTTAAATAAGATCATTTATAATGCTACTAGCTTTTTCTCAATGACTCTGTAAAGTGTCTCTGGTATCAATCGTGTATTCGTTCCATTTTCGAACATGTATTCGAATTTTCTTGCATTAACTTTGAGCCGTGATGATTTTTCCCTTCGAACAGTAATGTACAATTATTTTCCTTGATCAATTTTATGATTATACAGTGGAACCCCGATCTACCGTTCTCGCATTGTCCGTTTTCCCGCATGGTTCGTTCATTTTTCATAGTCCCGGCCAAACACCCATAAGAACAATGTAAAATAATCCCGCATTAACCGTTCCCCGATTTACCGTTTTCCTCGATCTATCGTTCAAATATTTTGGTCCCGTCAAAAATATTATCCCGATTGACCGTTTTCGTTGAATATTTCTCATAAATAATCATACCTCGCATTTCGTTTCGCGTTTTTTTCAGTGGAACCCCGATCTTCCGTTCTCACTATCTTCGTCTTTATGCATGGATCGTTTATTTTTTACTCGACCAAGACCCCACCCCGTAATAGCAATGTTTAGTAATTCCACGTTAATCATTTCTCGATTTACCGATTTCTTCGATATATCATCTAAATATTATCCCATTTACTAATCTATCCGGATTGACCATTTTTGTAGAATATTGTTTTCGCTCATAAATAATCTTACATTTCATCTGGTTGCGTAAATTTTTCTAACTCAAAAGTCAAAACTAAAATACCTAAATGAAGAAAACTAGAACTCTAGTTGAGAAACTGAAAATAATTAAAGACATTGGAAAAAATTCAGGAGAAAAACGAGTCGACATAGCAAAAAGAAGTTAGTTGACTTAGAAATGTACGCGATTTTGCTTTACGCGATTTTGCCAAACTGCAAATAGGCTACTTAGTTTGTATTAAGCAAGTTAAAAATACATTTATTTGTTCTTTAATTAATAAATAAATGAGTTTTTTGAAAATTAAACATTTTTTTGTGTTATTTGAAGATTTCCCGCATTATCGGTTTCCCGCATTATTCGTTCATTTATTACGATCCCTTGAAAAACGTAGAATCGAGATTCCACTGTATACACCTTATCCTTTATTACGTGATAAATCGGCTCCAGGAATTGACGTGTAAAAAAATTGCTTACCAAAACCTTACTTTCATATGATTTGTTAGATTGGTTGCGAAAATCAAAATATCGCGTTAATAAGTATCGAAAATGTATGAAAAACTAAAATTTACTCTTACAATTCGCACAAAAAAAAATTGTTATTTACATATTAACCATTAATTTCTTTATTCGATATAAAAATACAATGAGAAACAGATACATAATATGTATAAACGCAAAATTGTATCTAATTTTTATAAAGGATTTATTTGCTGTTGTCACTGACGGTTGCGAAATATAATCACTTTTAGGGTGTTCACTATCAATACCTGGTGGATAGGCATTCTATTCTTTTTATTTTGTTTATGTAAATAAAAAACGGTGCCTTCCAAAAAAGACGCATAAAAGTGAAAGAGGACTGGGTGTACTACCATATTCATTCACCACTTTTTACTTCAGATCATGTGTTTTTTTTTATATAATCTTAACACTAATTGACCGGAAAAAATTAGAAATTGAACATTGAGATAATTCAACTAGAATTAAATTATTATCTTTTATCAAAATAAAATTTCATCTAAATAGAGGATGCAATATCGTTTAAATCTAGACATTTTTGAATTAACTTATAAAATAGTATGTTAATAAATTTATTAACGACTGATTATTTAAATTTGAATCGATAAAATTATGTACATTCACACAAATTTTGTCACTAACGACCGGGGTTTCGCTTTTCGGCATCTTCAGGCGTTCAAGTGCACGGATGAACTTGAACTGAGAAAATCTGTGTGAATGTACATAATTTGAACGATTCAAATTTAATATTGAAATTAAATCCTTAAATTCAAACACCTTCAGTCGAAATCTTAAATGAGACTGATTATTTGTTTCATTTTGCTCATTTTCTTAAATTGTACTTGATTTTATTTTATGTAAAAAAAGAATGAGTTCTGTTTCTTTGTGTTTTATTTAATAATATTTATTAGTAAAAACTTGTTTATAAATTATCAAAGGTTAATATTTTTATTATGTAAATCAAAACAAAAAAAATACTTTTTATACATAAAATATGAAAAATTATGCTGCACATTTGTCGGATTGGCCCGTGCAGCCTTTGAATTTTCAACACGGCTAACCTCTCGCCTTGGCGGGAACATTGAGGGATCATGTTTATTTTAGGGGTTATTAACTGATTAATAAATAAAGAATCAAAATACGTCACAGATGTCTTCTTTGCTTCAGCAATTATATTTTTATTTAAAAATTTACATTTTAATGGTTCTACATATATTTGAATAGTTGCCTAACTGGATTGCAATTGTAGACTGACGCACACCATTCGTGTTATAATTATCGATCAAATTATTGTTTTATGGAAATTAAATGACAATATTTGCAGCCAGGGATTTCTAGACGTGCGGTCGAATTCTTCAAAATAATTTTACAAAATTATAAAGTGGGATTGAACAACATTTTATAAATTCCACCTGGGCTTTTGATTTTGTCGTATTTCGTAATTGTGAACTTATAACATTATCGGGTAAAATAAAAGTTGTGATATCAAACATTCATTAAGAAAATCAAATAATATACACTGATAAATTACCGTGAGACACAATTATAATCGGGTACATTACTTTTTACAAGGACTTAGATACAGTGAAACCTATCATAACGAGTTGTATTCGTTCCAGAATCTTACCCGCTAGTGAAACACTCGTTAAGCGAAACAATTTCTCACATATAAAACAATGTAAAATACAATAATGCGTTCCTTGTCGGATTTTTTTTAAAAAATATTTTTAACGTGTATTAAAGTAAAATTACATACTTATAAATTGTTAAGGAGCGTAACAACCTGGAATGCGATTTCGATTTGTAAAAAACGATAAAAAATGGACTAGTTTATTATTTATGACAAATAAATAATTGTTTTTTCCTAACAAACATTTGTTTTTGCCGAGGCTTCAAAGTTTGGTGAAAATGTGACAGCATTATCATTGAATAAATTTGTAAAACGCATAGCCACCTCCTTATTAGGGTGATGCATTTCAATGTACGATGCAACAGTTTTACATGCTTTCAGCTTTAATTGCGCCAGAAGATTGTTGTTCTGCTACTTACTCCTCCTCCATAACTTCTTGCTGTAAAAAACAATGCAACTCCATAAGCTTTTCGATGGTCAGCTCTTGACTGTACTCTTTCACAAGCTCATCAATATCGTTGTTATCCACCTTCAGTCCCATGGTATTGGCCAAAGATACAATTTCGTTGACTGTAGACTTCACAGGTACTGTTTAAAGCCCCTCAAAATCACATTTGACAACGATCTTTGGCAAAGCTTCTTCCAAGCTGAAGTGAGGGTTCTCTTGGTAACCTTTTCCTACGCCTTGTCAATCATCTTGAGGCAAGCAACGATGTGAAAGTGATCTTTCCAAAACTCGTTATGCGAAATGTCGCTCGTTAAGGGAGCTTTTTTTTCACAATCTGTTTTGCTCGTTATGTGAATTACTCGCTATGAGAGGTGCTCGTTATGATAGGTTCCACTGTATATGTGTTCGTTGATAAACTCGCTGAAGTCAGTTAAAATGTGACCATTTAAAAAAAAAATCAGTTTAATATCACATTACAAAACAGTTCATGATAAAAGATGAATAAATATAATTATCGAATAGTAACATTTCCTAAAAAAAATTATCACTTTCGTTGACTGAACACCCTCAGTTTTAAGATTTTTTCTTAACTGTTTTAAATTGGCTGCAGTTAATGCGATATAGAATTACAAATTAATAATATAGCCAGTACATTCTTCGAAGGTTTTATGTGACCTTTTATGTATAAAATATATCAATATTATAGTACAAAAATGTAGTATGATTATTTCAAAATAACTTTGAAAGTCTTTGTGTCAATCTTATATATAAAAATGAATGTTCGTTTGTTCGTACTATATGAACTTCCAAACCGCTGATCCGATTACAACAAAACTTCGGCAAACTTTTTGCTTGCACTTCCGGAAAGGTTATAGGCATATTAAAATTAGCTTACAGTAGGTCGTATATATAAAAATCAATGTTTATATGTCTACCGTTCATGCAATTCAACTGTCAACCGTCGACTTACGATCAAACAGCATTCAGACAATTCAAATTTGACGTTCAATTGTTTGTATTAAAAATGAAATATTTCAAATCTGTCAAATCGTGTGCTCTACATTTTGACATTCCGTTCAAATATGTTTAATGCATTAGGTGTGATTTTTTCGTATTTTATACGTTGTCACACCGCTCATCCGATTGCAATAAAACTTTGACAAACTTTTTGCTTGCACTTGCGCAAAGTTTATAGGAATATTAAAATTAATTTACAGTAGATCTTATATATAACAATCAACGTTTGTATGTCTGGCATACCGTTCATGCAACTTTCCCGGAGATTATAGGCGTAGTACAATTAAACTACAGTAGGTGGCGCGAGTGTCGTACCATAGACAATCGGCAGCAACCGTCAAACGTCAAACAGACAGACAAAGAAAACATGCACTTTAATAAACACAATTAAAACACAAACACTTTCTTGCTTTGAGTGGCATTGCAACGCTTGCCGGGAGTCGGCTAGTATATCATAAATGTTATAATAAGAACATGTTTTTCATCCATTTTGTAAAAATGTCCTCATTGATTTTTAAGCAATATATAAATATTTATTTTACTATACAGAAATAATTGATAGGAAACACTAAAAAAATATATATCTAAATAAATAATCTGTAGGAAGTGCCATAAACACTTTTCTGTTATTGTTTTGGTATTCATTTCTATCAAGGTTGGAAAAATCAAAATCAAAATCAGAAATTATTATTGGAACATATGATGTTTCTTAATTTATACGCATTCAAAGTTTGAATTTAGTTAATTCTTAATTCAAAAATATCAGTAGTTTTACATTTTCAAAACCTGTATTTTGGTATTGAAAATACACTATGAATACGGAATCCTGTTTTCGGTAATATTATACAAATATTGCAACCTCTATGCATGTGTATAAAACAGCTTATTTAAGAGTAGTCTTCCATGAAACCCATACCGTTGGTAAAGTTCAGGTCTGGGCAAATGTATGGCCCGCAGGCCGAATCCGGCCTGCGATGAAATTTCATCCAGCATTTAGAGTACTAAAAAAATTATAAATTAAAAATATGTTTTAAAAAAACATTTAAAGTTGCTTTTAAAAAGCATTTCCAAATCGAATGACTTTTTGGAGGTAACCTCTGAGTTTTATGCCATCATATCACAGCCTTCATACTAAAAAACTATTTGATTTTATTGGTTTTTAATGTGACCCGCGGTCAAAGTTTTGTCCCCAACGTGGCTCGACAGAAAAAAGATTTTCCCATCCTTTTGCTATTTCCATAGAGTCATATCGTCGTTGCACTTTCAAAATCGGCATGATGCACATATAATAATGGTATAGGTACGAGAATTACTTTACAAGTATGTCGATTTTGTCGAGGACTTGAATACCAAGCGGACACAGATGTCCAAGACATTTAAAAAATCAAATACTTGGTATTATAATAGAATATAAGCAATGTTTTGATGAATATGTGTAGTGCCATCTATACTGAGTGAATATAGGTTTTTAAAATATCGAATTCGAGTGTATATTAGGCAAAATTATTTTTCTCAAAATCACGCAGTATGTCTGGGACATATTAATGACTTATTTGCGCGGTATTGAAACGGTTAACATGTTTTGAGACTACAGCAATGTTTTTAAAAAAAAACACAGCAGATTTTTAAAACGCAACGATGATATGTCAAAAATATAAGTTTTGAGTTATACTACTCATTATATTTGATTACCTCAATTCTATAGTTCCATAAAAGTACAACAAGAAAAATACTAGTTTTCTCTCAGTAGGCAGATGTTTGCATATGTAAATAAAAAAACTCTCATTTCCCTATAAATACATCTCGAAATATAGTTTTATTGCTTAGTCAACGTTACAATAAAAATTAATTGAATTGATATAAATCAATAAATGATTCACTAAAGAGGCACATGAGACAAATGAAAATAATCATTTTTTTACAACTCGGCTTTGATGTGTCCTAATTTTGGTCTAACATATTTCAAAACTAACAATTTCTAGTTGTGTCACTATGGACATAAGCCATCGAATTACATTGTTGGCTTTATATTCCAACGGTAAGACCTCCACATGGAGATTAAAATATCTCAACTTCAACTAGTTGTTAGGTAAAATATATCACATAGTTTCTCAATTTATTATTTTGTTTGCTAAAATTAATAAGACAGCGATTTCGGTATCACACCGTCATTAGAGCCACCTTCTTTATGGGTCTACCTTTATTATAATGCGATGCAACGAATTAAATTCGGCCAACAAGTTTGACGACATTCAAAAAACTGTGGGCTATGCCCTTTTTCCTTTCCACAGTCGATATGTATTACTAGAATAATGGGAAACAATAATCTCAGTTATACTCTCATGGTTTTAAGCAGTTCATATTTAATGTAATTTGAAAAAGATAGTTAAGGTGCTCAACTTAAATCTGCCACGGCGCATATCCTAGAAACGTCACTGTTAGGGTATCTAATCCTGGAGCCTTTTTTTGATCCCGGGATTTCGAGATTGGGCACTCAACATGAAATCGTGTATGTATAATAATTTGAAAATCTCAAAACCTAGGAATTTGCCCAAAATACCAGCGTGACTCATTTTTTTTTAGCTCTCCAATAATTTGAAAATCTCAAAACCCAGGAATTCGTTTTTATTTTTAGGTCAACAAATTTCTCCATCCCAAAATCCCAGGATCGCGCCCATACCAATCCCGGGATTGGAAAGCCTAGTCACTGTGTCAAATATGTATATTTATTTCACCTTTCACACTGTAAATTGGTCGACGAGCTCTACCTTACTTATCAATAAAAATCTTCTTTTTTACAGATAATTAAAGATGCCGCCTTACGCTACCGACCAGCAGCCCTCAAATATCCAGCCCATAGATGAGCCGACCGTCAGTGGTCTCAAGAGAATGGCGTCAACTCATACCCAAAGCCCTGACGATCCGGTCTGCTATTCCAACGAAATAAATAAAAAGAATGCGTTTTATTACGCGAGGGACATACACACAAGAATTCGGAAGTTGTTTAGCTTCAAGACATCTTTGATCTGGCTGAACTTAATCAGTATTAGTCTGTTCCACATTGTTGCCGTGTTCATGCCAACCAGGTTGTGGAACAATGGCATGACCAAGACCGTAGTATTTGGTAAATATCTTCTACTTTTTTTTAATTTAAAAAAAAATATTTGGCATTACTGCTTATGCCGATGCGCCAAATATGTTTAAGTCGAGTGATCATACGAGAAAAACTCGATGAGAATTTTAGTAATGTAAGTCACTCGAGATAAACTCATTGACATCACAAACACCCATGTCTTAGGTCTCAAATTTAAATTGGAAAATCTAAATTTGACATCGACTTTACCGGAAATCAAACCCAGACCCACTTAATCGATAGAGCAAGGTCTAACCAACTAGACCACAGCGGGGAACCATAATCAACGGTCCCGTACGGGACCGCTGGGCGTATAAAGGTTAAAACTTCGAGTTGAAGGGGGAAATTTCAGCGCACGTACCTCAATGAAATTGAGTACTTTTTAAGCAAATGCCAACATTGAAGTATCCTAATCAAGTTAATAACAATGTACCTGTATAGTTTTAGTTTAAAAAAATTGGCTATTAAAAGAAATTTCAATCGTTGTATCGTTAATATTTGGCTCAGTTGACTGAAGAGTTTTCCGACCACTAGCCTAGGGCGTTAGAGACTTTTTTTTTAGAAAGTTATTTCATTCGCTTGATATTTTAAGAGGCTGTACATTTTAGTGTTTTGACTTGTTATCGTCTGTTCCACGTGGACCCCAGTTGAGAAACCCTGATCTAGAGAACTGACAGTAGTCAGTATAATATCAGGGTAAGCATTGACCATATTTTACTAACCTCATTTAAGGAATTTCTTTATCGAACATGATACGAGTGTAAATTGTCGGTTACGATATTTTGCCTATTGCGGTTCTATACGACCAAAAAAAGGCATAGAAAAATCCATATGCTTACCCAAGTTATTTCCTTTCTATTCTTACTCTATTCGAAGAGGGGATGAGCGATTAAATTATAAAAATCTCTCGAATGACGATTTTAATTATAGTCGACATTTGGTTCGACATTATAAAAATAAAGTTATAAGACTAAGACTCACCGTAACCGAGTGGTACTGATCTAGAGATTCTGTCTTGCTCAGTATCGCAGAGAGCCGGAACCCTTATCCAATCCTTACAATGTTGTGGTGTAGAAAACGCATTTCACTTCCAGAAAAAAAATCCTTCAAAATTTTAAAGTTGTTTATTTATTATCCGTGCCAACAAAAAATAAAAAATCGATATAGTGGTAGGAATTATTTTTTCCGTTAAAAAAATATGCACAAATTTATGGTAATTCTTTCAAACATCTCAAAATTGTATTTTTTAGTGCTATTATTTATTTATTTAAGCATTTAATGTCTCATCGAAAAGATGTCGTTATTAAAGTTGATTTTAAATATTTTTTCAAGTTTATTCTATTTTCAATAAAGAACCAGTTTAAAATAAGTTGAAATTATATAAAAGTTTGTGTTTATAATTTACCACAAACATCATTTCGCAGACTACGTAAGTTTATTCAAAATCTGTTTTGTGTATATAAAAAGTAATATCTTTGTTAATTATCTACAATTAATAAAAACACAATAATCCTTTGTACTTCATTCCACTTTATTTAATATGTCAGGACCGGTTTCGCTCATTACGAGCATCGTCAACTGATAAGAAATATAATTTAACAGTGCTATTTATACAAAAATGAACAGTTATAAACAACAATTGGCATTGAAAAGAAAGTTTCTTTTCAATGCCAATTGTTGTTTATAACTGTTCATTTTTGTATAAATAGCACTGTTAAATTATATTTCTTATCAGTTGACGATGCTCGTAATGAGCGAAACCGGTCCTGACATATTAAATAAAGTGGAATGAAGTACAAAGGATTATTGTGTTTTTATTAATATAATGCCTTTCCACCAAGTATTGACAGTGAACACCCTAAAAGTGAATTATCTACAAGCTCGTATCTCGACTTTTATAATTTTTTGATGTAATGTATTCAAAAATTCAATACACACTTATTCGAGTCGTATCCCAAAAAAATCATGCTTTATTAAACTTAATACAAAAACGATGGCAAACAAATAATATTGTCATGCGGTATGTTTAGCATGAAAGAGAGGTTGACATGTATGGACTAAGGCAGGGTTTTCCAAACTTTTTCTGCAGTCCACACTTGGCACATTTTTAGGCCGGGTAATTCATAATAGTATTAATACAAAAAAAGTATTATTAAAACACTTATTTTTAAATGTGTGGCATAGAGCCTGTTTCTGCACTTTAATTTCGTTGCAGCATAAAAAGGAAGTTCTGCATTGCATGAATAGGTTGTATAAAACGGAAATAAAACAATAATAACATGTTTTGACACTTGTGACAAACTCGCTTGGAAAGAATTTAATGACATTCATATCAGAATCTCTGATAAAATCTAAGATTTCGACTGAAGGTACTTGGTGGAATTTCATTATTAAATTTGAACGATTCAAATTTGATAAAATCATTCAGATTTTCATAATCACATACATATAATTAAGCATGCTGGTGAAAAATGGATTCCGAACCAATGAATTATAATTGCTGGTTATCGTAAAATATTGAAAATGAGTGGTTATCAAATTATGTGGGTGTTCGCGGAACACTCATTCAGGTTCTGTGGAACACCAATGTTCTGCGGAACATAGTTTGGGAAACCGTAAAGTAGAGCCCCCAACCCCAAGATTTTGGGATTGAGGAAATTAGAGAAAGTCCCAAATTTGTTTATTTTGGGGATTCCGTTTATTCCTAAAATTGACTAAAATTAGTTTAAAAAATTACAACGTTACAAAATTGCCGAGAAAAAAAATCTCAAGCCCAGATATATATATACACGATTTGAGGTCGAATGTTCAATCCCGGAATTTGAAAAGGGTACGGAATTGGGTGTCCTAGTATAGTCACGTCTTTGCTTCCTTCCTTACTTATTTCTTCATAAATAATGTAGGAAAAACCATTTCAGTGGTGTTTTATAGTACTATAAAGCAATAGCGGTAGAATAAAGTACATATATGTGTACTTTATTCTACTTGTGTACTTATATTTAAACTTGTACTTTTTTAGATACGAGCTTGTAGAAAATTAACGACGATATGGTATCGTTGATGGTACGTATTTTTTACATTAAGGTATGTGTAATTAAAAAAGAAAGAATTAGTAATCAGTTTTTTTATTGTTAAATGTAATATGAATTAAATAAAAGATTAAAACACATTTAAAAACAAAAACTGTAAGACATTAAGAAAACGTACGGGTGTGTAAATCATCCGGTAGCACATTGTTCTATGCTAAAGTTAATATTAAACTTTTTGCCTGATTCATGTAAATATATTCTACAATGACCAAGCCGTCTTTATTGCTTCATTATAAGATTATCACGAACTTAATATTTTTTAGAAAACTATAATGAGATATGTTCAGGTGATATATATTACAGATAAGTTGCATAAATTTAAGTTCTTACGTACCCAAATCACTATCTTGTAAAATTGAATTTTGATAACAGCTTCAGATTTCACTACACCGGATTGAAACAAAAAAAGCTTCGTCGATTTTTAGAATAGATAAAATATTAAACTGATTTCCCAACGTTTCATAATTTTTCAAAAACTGAAATAATCATGTAAAGTGCATTGCAGTCTTTTTATACATGTTCTGCATGCAACTTTTTGCCATTTAGATACCTATTTTATAGTCAATGAAACAATAAAAAATGTCATGCCATGACCGTGAAGTACTCCCAGGAGAGTGTTTGAAAATATTTTCGATCAAAATGATTAATACAAAATTGAAAAAGAGTTAATCAAACACTTTGTTGCAGCATTCTGTTGGTTGAATATTATATAATATGAATGACGTCAACAACAAACAATAAAGACCGTTCAACTATTTAAATTCGATGTTTAATAAATTCCATCTGATAATTGGTATCAAACGCGGAAATTTTATTGCATACGATTTATTGGTTTCTCTACTTCGAATTTTAATATTTTATTTAATTAATATTGAATGATTGCAGAACAGGCTTAAGATAGCTTAATCACATTAAAAAAAAACAATTCCCATTTCTTTAAACGGCATTAAAACCGAAATTTATCTTATATATTTAGAAAAGGGATGGGGAACATTTTCACTTGTGAAGGCCACATTCGTTTATCTGATTCAACTTAATGCCGTTGTAAAGAAAACTTTGACACCCTCCCCACTTTTTTTTCGACTGTCAAACATATAATGGGTTTTTTTCCAAACGCTTGCGTTTACTTTTTTGTTAAAGTGAATATTTTGATCAAATCAAAAGGCCGCAGCAGAGTAGGCAAAAGGCCGCAGGTTCCCTCCACTGATCTAGACTAACGAAAATTGTATATAACAGTTGCACTTTTAATGACATACATGTGTATTTATTATTCCATGAAAATCAAAAAAACTAAATCGATTTACCGATATCTGTTCTAAGCCATGAAATCCTAAAATAATGGCGCGTAACGAGAGCTATCAGCTTACCACTATACCTGTCCTAACCTTGTCATTTCTATCCCTACTATCTTCGAATAATAAAAGAGAGGTTGGGCAACTGAGTAACAAGCAGTTCTTGTATAAAAATTCATAATAGCGGGAGCGGACAAGGAAAACGAATTTTAATAAAGTTATGATGAGTAATTTATCTTTAGAGAGAAGCGATTAGCCTAAATTATGTTAAAAATAAAAATAGAACCTGTACCTTAGAGGTAGACTTTGTAATCTTCCATTACGTTATCATCGTCGATACCGGATTAGAAAAAAATCATTGATGGGTATTTCTATATAGTCCGACGTACCGAATCATTTATTATCCGCATTCTTCGATTCAATTTTTTCGAGTAATAGCAGTTCTCGTAGAATAAGTTTTGTTAAGATAAACTCCATTGTAACCAGTGACAAATTACCCTTTAAGCCAGTGGTTTCCAATCTTTATGTTACTGCGCATCCTTTTGAAGAAAAAAAATATCTTCGCGCCTCCCCGTCCTATTTTTCATATAATAATAAAGACACGTTTTAAAGGGTAAATAAATATTTTGGACTGTCCGCGCCTCCCAGGTTGGAAATCGCTGCTATAAGCGAATGAAGCGCGCGCTTGGGGCCTCTGAATCTAATGGGCCTCAACAATAGTTGATTTATATTATATAAAACATATACTTTTTTTTCAGATTTCAATATTTTTTTTTGTTTTACTAAGAACGTTTTGACGTTATTATGATATCCGAAAAAAGGGCCTCCAAATTTTATTGCGCCTCGATTGTAGCTCATATGTTCCATATTAGAACGGATGTTTTAAAAAGATGTTACAAAATTTATTATACAGCGTTATCTCTCCTATCTGAGCATACCGCACCCCAAAGACGTCAAATTGACGGTTCTATCAAATGCTGCATACATCTTTATTTCTTAAGCGACATTCAATTAGTTTTACTTTATTATAGGAATCAATAAAATACTTACAAATATATTGAATATACTCACCAAAAATAAACATAGATCTGAAATATCAATAAAATATACCTAATGGTTTTCTTTTACTTACTTATGTAAAGCGTGCTGAAATAACATTAAACACTAATTAATTATCAAGGCTTTGAGAAGTAGACAAGCAGCTCAGTGTGACATTATTTCTTTTCAGGATATGTGGTAGGCTTCTTTGGAGGATTCGGAGTAACTGCTGGAGTTCATCGCCTGTGGTGTCATAGGTCCTACAAGGCCAAACTACCATTGAAAATTATTCTCATGATCGCCTTCTCGATTGCTGGACAGGTAGACTATCTTTGAATTTAAGTTTATACGTTTTTTGACTAAAATTTGTCTTATTTTTGAAATATATAAAATTATTGTATCGTTGGTATACTGGCAGAAGGCATTAAGTAAAAAGAATTTTTAAGTTATGAATGCAGCAGATACATAGTTTTTAACACGCTGTATTTTCTTAAAAACACTAATTTAGCCATATTTTGTGTATTTTTACCTAATTTAAAAAAATAATGTAAAATAAATTAATTCAATTTTGATTAAAATTATTTTTGATATAATAAGTGTCGATGTTAAAAAAACATAAAACCCTTTTTTAACAAATTATGCATCTTTTAAAATAAAAATCAGGATCTGATTCGCTCATCACGAACATTATCAGCTGATTGATGCTGAGGAAAACTGATAATATAAAAAAATGTATAATAGAATATTTATTTTTTAGCACAATGCCTTTCCACCAATTATTAACAGTGAACATATAAAAAGTGGTATACATACATATAAAAGATTCTTAATCGATTGTATGCAGGGTCATAGATTATTTGATGCTATAGTCACCTCTTTGACTGTCGTTTTTTGACACTATCATGGAAAGAGCTCTTTTCTGGCCTACTTTACTATAAGCTAATTTATACTTATTACTTGACTTCTCGTTTTTATATTATAGTTTCGTTATTATTATTATATTATTATACTATAGAGTATTACAAGAAAAATATTATGTATAGTGAATACTAAGCTAGTAATTTATCAACGGAACACACTGCTTTTAAAACAGTAATAGTTTTTGTTTTACGTATTAATAAAAAATAATAATTTCAGAATCCGATATACGACTGGGTACGCGATCACAGAGTTCACCACAAGTTCAGTGAAACCGACGCTGATCCTCACAATAGCAAACGAGGATTCTTCTTCTCGCATGTCGGCTGGCTCATGATGAAGAAGCATCCCGAAGTTATAGAGAAGGGAAATCTTATTGATATGAGCGATATAACCGATGATCCAGTTGTTCAGTTTCATCAAAAGTAAGAAATATAATAGTATGTTTTAAAAGTTTGGCCATAACGACAGTTACGACAAGAATAATGATAGTGAGAAGGTTGTTGCTCATCAATTTAATCAGTAGTAGCTACAATCCACTCAACTGATTAAATTAATAAATGGAAAAAAAATCGTTTCGAAAACTGCTAATAAAGATAGCAAGCCAAAGAAATAGAGTTTTTAACCTTTTAATCAGAATAAAGATACAACGATTGTGAACGGCTTCTTTCAAAATTTTATATGAAATATAAAAAAAAACTTGGAATTGGCCTATTATGTATATCAAAATGTAATAATTTCTACTGCTCTTTGAAGACATTTTGTTGTAATGATTTAACATATACCTACTTTTTTAATTGTTATAGATAAACAAAATTTCAAAATATTGCGGAATCAATTTGCCCGATTTAAGTTATGTACATATTTTTTAGCAAGGAACCATATTTTCAAAAATCTTGTGTTATTTCAAAACTTGCTTAAAAGTTTTAATTCTGAACATATTTTAATCTAAATCGCGTGAGAAAATGACTCGGTGTATATGCTGGCTTATGTGAGATACACAATAACATATTAGATATCCTCTCATCGACTCAATAATTTGACTTTTTGTGTTTTCAAAAAACTCTTTTATTACAATGGAGTTCTACCTAATAAATGCCAATTCAATTGCTATTTTAAAATGAACGGAATATTTTTTTCAGATACTTCAAGCTGATGAAGTTTGCTTTCTGCTTCTTCCTTCCTGTAGTGACGCCAATGGTGTGCTGGAATGAAACGTTCATCAACTGCTTCGTGTCCCAAATTCTGGTGCGATACGTCTTGTCACTTAACTTCACTTGGTTGGTCAACAGCTTGGCACATATCTTAGGAGAAAAACCCTACAACAAGTAAGCATGTAGCTATTGGAAATGCTTTATTTCTTATTTTGAAACATATCTAAACAGCTTTGAACGACAGAAGAAAACAATAAACGCTTCTTTGTTTTTAAACAAAGATGAATTTTCACTAAATAGTGTCATGATTTTTACCATGTTTACCACCAATGCAGTTTATCTCAACAGAAGTGTTTTTACAGTTTCTCATCCTCCTTTTATTCAAAGAGAGAAAGGATGGATGGATAGAGCTAGGACCGTGCTTGTTTGTAGATCATCTCTCTCGCTATACTTCGTTCTTAGGATAGTATGGGTGGGAGGAGGAAGACATCACATACATCGATTCTTTCGAACAGAAATTCATAAATCGATTGAACAATCAATTTATAAAACTGCTCGTACCGGGATTCGAACCCGTGCCCTCCGTAGCGGTAGTCAACGATGTTGACCACTCGACCACACAGGCGGCAAAAATATTAGTACATAAATAATGCATTGATTAGTGAACGTATAAATTGACGAGATTTCACAATTTAACGGTGAAATCCGCATGTCTGTGTTCCTTCAACGCATAGCATAATAGCAAGACTGTCCGTACTGGGATTCGAACTCGTGACATCCATAACCGAAGCCAACGACGTTGGCCACTCGAATACGATCTTTGCGTACAGTAAAAAAGGATAACCATTACATTTACGTTATAATTTATAACCAGAGAGTTAGATTATTTTTTTATTTTAATCGTTAAGATTGTGATGGTCTGGTGATGCTTCTTAAAGAATTGAAACACAGATAAACAAAACAACAACTGCAATTTGAAAAGCATTCAATTACAGTTTGGAGAACTTATACTTATTTTAAATCTGAAATAGCTTTGCTTCAAAAATGCATTAAAAAAAATCTTTTTGCAGAACCATCAGCCCAGTCGAAAATAAGTTTGTGTCCATCTTATCCCTGGGTGAAGGGTGGCATAATTACCATCATGCATTCCCATGGGATTACAAAGCAGCAGAGTTGGGAATATACTCCGTGAACTTCACCACCTTCGCCCTCGATATGTTTGCCAAAATTGGATGGGCTTATGATCTAAGGCAGCCAAGCCAAGAACTAGTGATGAAAACTGTCTTGAGAAGTGGAGACGGGAGTCACCCGGAGTTCGGACATATGGAGATTTCCCAAGAAGAAGACATCGAATTTATTAAAGAATATTAAGTGAACTTCAGTTTCCTGTGATTTTTTGGAGAAAAAAATATATCATATTAGAATATTGATAAATATTAAAATTAAATCACAGCAAAAACAATTATCTTAAATTTATTAAAGCAGCTCTATTAGTACTAGACATGGGAAATTAAATTTCTGGTTCATTCCAGTCGTATCAACGAAAATAAATAAATAACTTTTCAATTCTAATTGGATATTTTTGGAGAGTCATTTGTTTTTTTTCACTCTGTTTTATATTAACGGGGCTGGGTTAGAGTGAATAAGCATTTGATTCGCAACTATTCTAATATTTACATGTAAGCGAATGCTAGTAAAATCAACTTTTGGCTGAAAAACGTTTTACATTCAATCTTATGAGTATGGTATTAATTCGTGAACTTATTGTCTAAATTAAATAAACGCGTTAAAGCAAAATGGCTACTCTAACCATGAGGCAAGCAAAACAGTCTGCTTAAAGTCCATACCACCCAATCATAACATTACAATATAAAACGTAAATGCCGGATTACTTGATTCGCCGTCAATTATTAAATGTTATTAATATATATGGTGAAGTATTAAATTTATTTTTAATATACTAAACAAACTCGCCTTCATAACCTAAAAATATGGTTTTAAGGGTACTTGGCTGATTTGTTTTTAGTTCTGTTAAATATTTCATAGTAATGGTGTGGATAAGAATAAGTGTTTTATGAAAGCTCTTCTTCGACATTTTTTTGGGTGGGTATTTGTTTTTCTTACAACAAATTATAAGCAATGTAAACATGCACCAGTGTATTAAACCTCTAATTTTATGTTGACATCAAACACAACCAGAATATAACTTATTTTGGGGGTTTTTACATTTTATGTTTCAATTAAAAATCATATTTACTTCATTGGAATCAATTCCATTTCAATAAAACAACTGAATACATAGCAAATAAGAAAAAAAATAATCTTGTTGTAAATGAAAACTATGTTGCAAATCATGTTTTATATCAATTAAATATATTTTCTACTATGTATAGATATGTATTTTTTTTTCAATATTTCCTAAGATTTTTTTTGTTAATGTCAATGAAGCCAATACTAAGGATTTCAATACCGGAAGAATACATCAATATTGGTACTTATATTAATTTCCGATATTGCAAATGCCATCACCGATGATATAAAAACGTTTAAGCTAAGCAAAAAAAAAATGCCAATTGGGATCACAATACCGAACGAGTAAATAAAAAAATCGGAATTTCATATAAAATATCGTCGTAAAAATATATTTTAATCATAAAAGGATGTTTTTAATAACATATCTTATAATTTCCTAAAATAATACATACATCAGTGAATGGCTCATCAATCCTAGAATTGAGGCAACTTTTAGCGCATTAAAATTCATATTCAACAATTTTATTACAATCTGTTATTGTTTCTGTACATTCAAAATTCGATATTGGTTGATTTTCAATAACGAAAAACCGGTTTTCAAAATGCAAAAAAAAAACACCACACATACCGAGATTCGGTTTCGGTAATACCGGTATTGAGAATCAAAGACAATACAAATGTCATATTCATAATATTTGTTTAATCTGTTTTCACATAATCTATCATTAATGTTTAGGCGTTGTTTACTGAAAAACTCTTGCATCAAACGACTTAACTATGAATTATGTGGGTTAATTTTATTTGTGCGGTATATAAAACATAAGCTAACCTAACCTAACCCACCGAACATTGAAAACGTGTCAACTTCATAAACGCCTATTTTTGTGCACCACCCTATCTTTTATTAGAACTAGTATAATTTGAAACAAAAAAAGGTAGATTTTTATTTGCTTATTTCAATGAATAAAATATTTTCCTAAGTTATCTGAATATATAAGAATATATGATGAATAAGGCTAGTTTTAAAGAGAGTTTTGTACCTTATAGAGCAATTTAAACATTTATGTTTTGCGTATTTTCGAGATATACGTGTATATTTTTTTTTTTTTTAAATAGTATATGTAATACATTAGTGCATGTTTATAAAATAAATATACGACTTTTATGACGTTAATCGGTAGATGCTGGTGGTTGTATACTTGCTTCATTAAAGTTACCTAATATAGTGTTTAATTTAAATTAAAAAATCGAGAGATATTGATATTTTTATACATTATTTTTATATCATGTTGTTATATATTATCGTTAAAATTATTAAACTGTATTTATTGTAGGTTTGGTGACAATATTAAAATGTGTGTTTTAAATTTACCTCTCTATTTAATGATTTATTTATGGCGTGTGTATTACTTTGATATTAAAAAAAACATTTAAAACGTTTGGATTTATTTTATTTCGTCGAAAACTTTCAAATAAATTTCATTTTTCAAAATCACTCTACCGATAATACGTCACAGCTAGGGATTCCAACTATCCGTCATTATCAACTATTCGAATGTCGAATACTAAAATTGAAACTATCCGGATATATTCGGATATCCGGATAGTTTTTAGTACACATATACATTATATGTTTATACTTAAATATTACATTAACTAGTACCTACATTAAAAACGATCTCATTTGAAATAAAAGTCATTTATTAAAATTTTAAAAATGCATATTTTAAAAATAATGTTCATATTTTAAATTTGTTTTTAATTGTTCCTGCCTCTCTAAATACTCGTTTGAAGTTGACGTTTACTTAATTGTTAAAAATGTTTTAAACGACACGTCTAACTTTTCTGCTATTTTTTTTTAATTCATCCAAATACATATATCATATGCAAAATATTTTTAAAACTATGGAGAATTCATAATTATTCTTTGAATGTGGAGAAATTGTGATGTGATCTTACGTAGATTTTGTAACATATTTCTTTAAAAATTATTACGAATACTATTCGGATATTTCCCTAAATATCCGAATATCGAATAGTCGAAAAAGGGCTGAATATATCCGGATATCGAATATTCGAATATCCGGATTGGAATTCCTAGTCACAGCTAATTTAAAAGTTTAACCTAAGAAATCGTTTCCACTTATTGTAAAAACTTTAACCTGATTCCGATTTAATAACGCCAAGGCATCTGAAAGTTTTTTTTTATTGTTCATACAATGTTATCTTTTACCTGTTAATAAATAATTCACTGTAAATCATTTACAGTGCTGGATCGAGTTTATTTGACGCCCTACGCAATAGTTGTTGGTGCGCCCCCTTTTTAACAAATCGTTCCATTTTTTTTCGAAATAATGAAAAAAAAAACAATTCGGGATCATTATAAATATGTTTTATATATATATATATATCCATGTCTGCTCCCAATGCGTAGTATATGGCCTTCTAATGCAGGTATCTCAACAGATTTTTTTCTATGTGAACTGTTTGTTACTCAGTTGCTCGACCTCTATTTTTCGGATCATACCTATAAAATACGATACATAATTACAACGAACAAATACAAACATCAAAATAAAATTTAATGTTTTATTATTTATTATTATTAGAGTATATAAAAATAATTTTAATACTCCATTTATGCGCCCCCTAATAGTTTGCGCCCTAGAAGGTTGCCTATTTGGCTCGTATGGTGGCGCAGGCCCTGATCATGTCTAAGACCTTGTTAGAGGACTTGTTGGGGTGATAAACCTCCCATGCGACAATTTAAAAAAAAATACTACATTTCATTTTATGATTGTCCAGGCGCATGCTTTGATGAAATCGAAAATGTTCTAAAAAGCATAAAAAATAAACTTATTAATCAATATATCAGGTTCGTGGGGAACAGTGATCAACACCGTTGTCATCCGTGACGGATCAGTTGTGTAGTAGGGTGAAGGCGAGTAGGGTCGGCGCGCCCACACTTTTTTCTATGCGATTTTGGAATTCTGCGAAAAATTTTATTTTAATGTAAATATAATAAAATTATTTTTGTAATAATTTATTGGAAGATTTGGAGGACCGTTTCGTTGGAAACTTTTAGCTACAAACAACTAACTAAGACAAGCGCTACGCCAAAATGGAGACACAACAATACCTATTTCATATATAATATAAGTATAATATGTCGGTAATGGATTGATTAGACTACTTTTGCTGTTAATACTTCTAGCTGATTATATCTGTTGTTAAATTTCAACACATAAAAATAAAAATAAAACGAAAATGGGAAACCACCATCATCCTTCTATGCACATCATTCTAATGCACCTACATATTTGTTCATATTGCTTTTGAATGGACATTTTAAGTATGAATGAACAGTAAAACGTCAACTAAAGTAAAATCAATAGCTGATAATATTTTTAAAACATGATATGTAGGGCATCCAGGGCCGGCGCCACCATACAGGCGAAATAGGCAATCGCCTTGGGCGCAAATCATTAGGGGGCGCATAAATTGAGTAATCAAATTATTTTTTATAATCTAATAACAAATAATAGTACTTTTTTAAGCTTGTATCTGTTCGTTATAATTATGTATCGTATTCTATATACTTCGAAAAAGAACGGTTGAGCGACTGAGTAACAAACAGTTCTCGTAAAAAACTTATGTTGAGATACCTTCTTTAGGAGGCCATATGATGCACATTGAGAGCGGCCATGCATATAAAAAATATATTCTACAGTTTGTTAAAAAAGGGGCGCGCCAATAACCGTTGCATAGGGCGCCAAATAACCTCGCACCGGTACTGAGGGCATCCAATCTCGCACCCGTGTTTTGATCCCAGAATTTCGGGATACACAATTGATTCGGAATGCGGGTTTTCGAGAAGCTCTATTTAAGAAAAATGTGCAAGTGACCCAACCCAAATGACCCTTTTTCAACTATTATTTAAAAAAAAAAGTCAAATCTGCTAGTGACTACGTATTCCACTCCTGATGATTATGTTATTATAACATGTTATTGTGAATCCTGAAATTCCGGGATTACAGTATCACCAAATTGGTCGGGAACCCTGATCCCGAGATTGGAAGTTCTAGATAAGTTCTAACACTGTAAATACATTTAATATGTTATTTTGCCAGAAAACAATCAAAATCTCGTAAAAAATGTAGCAACATACTACGATGACTTTAAAAACCTGGGAATTACAGATTTCACAATTATTTTCATTTCAATGATTGTGAGACTTTTTTAGCTCGTTCATCCAAAAAAGTAGCGAATTGAGGGTTTCCACAGAAATTCTACAATATTTAAAACAAAGTTTCTTTTAAAAAGTTACGACTACCAGTGATTCCAGCGCAAAATATTTTTTTAGCGGATCTTCACTTCCCTTTTTCTATAGTGAATCCCGAATTCCCGGGATTAGCACTAGCACAATCCCGAGATTACGGGATCGCAAAATTGGATGGGATCCAGGCATTTCGGGTTCCAGGTAGCTGGTATTGAAAACCTTAGAAGGTTGCGCAATCGTGCAGATCCCGTTTCAACTTGTAGAGCGGCTAAATGAAGGCAGTCGCCAACGACCATACCACGTTGAAAGCACCGGTTCTCGTCCGATCTCCGACGTTAAGCAACAATGCCTTGAATGTGATTTTTTTATTCATCCAATGTGGAGCATATGGTCCTATATTGGGGTATGTCAACAGAAGTTTTTTCTTCGAGAACTGTTTCTAACTCAGTCGCTCAACATATCTTTTTCAATGAGAGTAGTAGGGATAGAAGGATAAAGCTAGGACAAGACTAGTGGTTAACTAATTGCTCTCTCTACACCCAGTTGAATAATAAATGGTATTTTTTTTCTGATGACATTTATGCTGTATTTATTAAAATTATAAATTTTGTTTTTAAGTACAAAAACCCATTTTTTTTCAATGAGGTGGGTGAACTTGGTGGGATGATATTAGATTATTTATGTTTGACTCTAGGTTTGTGAGTAAAATTAGTAAGTCTCCACCAGCACTTATAGTCGGTCGAGTTGTTTTTCGTGATGATGCTCATAATTGCTATAAATCCACATTCTACTTAATAGAAAGACAATAAACCAATCAACATGTATTGGATATTTATGGACCTGTGAATTGACCTCATTTAAAATGATGTATTTTTTCCAAGGAACATACATATGTTCAATGCATTTCACATGACGTACAAATCAGAACTACATTGTAATTACGGTCGCAATCGGCTTGATTGCACGGTGGGTGATTGTCATTACTTGTTTTATTGTGTATTATAATTATATTTTACTCAGGACGTAAAAATTGTTGCCAAATTGTTAAATTGTTATTTATTTAAACTTTCGTTGTCAAAAAAAAAGGTGTCAAGAATATTTATTATATGTATTCTTCCGCGGACTCGCTGACATTGTCCACGCACCCCCAAATGATTTTTAATTTGTCACGAATTCCTTTACTTTGGGATCCAACGCTCTAGATGATAGGTTCCCAACCTTTTTAGGGTGGCGACCCCTTTTTATAAAAGTCATGTGACCCGTGGCCCCGACTAATTTGAAATCCTCCAAATTTGGTATACTTTTTCTCCGGATTATCTCCGAAACTACTTGTGTTGTCCAAATCCAAAATCGAAAAAAGTTGGCGACCCCCAGGTTGGGAACCCGTGCTCTAGTGCATAATATTTTATTAACGGATTTAACAGATTTTTCACTTCTTACAGTGAATCCCCAAATACCGGGATTAGATCTGACCCAATCCCGAGATTGCGGAATCGCAAAATTAAACGGAGTCCCGGGATTGGAGACTCTGGGAGACCCATTCCATGCACTTCGTTTTCAAAAGGAATTAAAATTTTGAGAATGACCAATCAATTTGATAGATTATTATCATAAATTTAATACTGTTTACTTGGCAATAAACTTGTTTCAAATCCACGGTTACTAAGCAGTTATCCTTTAACTCTTCTTATCAGTTAAAATTCACAATAATTATTCATGACATTTGTAACTAGTGACCCGAGAAATATTTGTATAAATACTTAATCATTTATATATCACGTTGTTCAGATCGATTCGACATTCCTTTCCTCCATGCCATAGATATATATGTAAGTGAAAACGGAATTTGATAAACTTCTAGTAAATAAACAAAAATGGTCCATTTTATGTATACTGTGTTAACAATAAATATAATTGATATATTCAAAATACATATTTAAAAGTAATTAATATATTTTTTTAAAACGACAATAAGAGCGATAGTACTGAAAATGTGATTCTTTAAATATATAATTATTATTTATACATTTTTTTCAATGTGACGCGGTGGAACGGCATTCCGGCATTTTAATGTTTCTAATCAATATTCGCAATTTTTTTTTATTTATTTTGCATCGGAAACTATTGATTTTTTAATGAGAAAAAAAGACGATTGAAAACACTTTTTTAAAAATCATTATTTCTCGAAAAAGTAATAACAGAAAAAAAACTGCACAATATAAACGAGCAAATGAAAATCAATCTTTCAATCGGTTGAAAACTGAAATAAATCTCCATGAATTAAATGGATATGAAATGGGTCATATTCTTCACTCCACAAAGTCTGATATTGTCCATTATGCCTACGTAGTCTGTCAATTTGAGTATTTTTTTATCACATATAGTTAATTCATTGTGCCGAGCATTTTCTGAACAATTTCCCGAAACATATAACCCGTTTGTTACATCATAAAGTATTTCCTTACGAATGATTTGTTCCTGCGTATTTTTTTTTTGTCCCGACTGCGATAAGTTGATGATCTGACTGAAAATGGTTTGAAAGAAGATCAACATATTATAAATATATAAAATTAGCGGCATTTACTAAAAAAATAAAAGAGCCAATACTACGGATGTTGCCACCAATAAAAATTCTTAGGTTATTCATATCGTCGATGCACATCAAATATGGTCTATGTGACTATGGGTACATATAGTCACATAGACCATATTTGATGTGCATCGACGATATGTTAATTGATTAAAAACTGCAATATTCTATTACGTATAGTAAAATAATATTTTAATAATTTTAACATGGCACGAAAATCACAATGTAGCATTCTATTAATGTCTATAACTACATTCAAGTGCTTCCAAACGCGCACTATTGTTTTGGCAGAAGAATAAATAAATATTGCTACTTTTTAAATACAAGTGGAATAACGACTATATTTTTATATTATACTAATATTTACTACACAAATAAAGACGTCACTATTTTGGCTGTAAATTATTGACAAAATAATTTTTTTAATTACATATCAGCAAAAATCACATGGGTACCTTCTCTAAGACACCTTTGTATATAGAATAAAGAAAAAATACAATTGATGATACCAGATTTGTTTTGTTAATTAATTACTTGCTGCTTTGTTTTCTTGATGGCCGTGGAAATATTATTCTGCGCGGTATATTTTTATATTTTATATATATGTATTTATTTGGTTAAAAATATGAATAAATGACCAAAAAACCTCACTTAAATGCGACGTAAAATTTGGATTGAAAATGAAAATATTCTTCCTCGCATACAGGAAAATATTTACTTTTGACCTTGACTTGTGTCTTTTGACATAGAATTTGACCTGTGTCAGAATTTCTTTCCGGTCAGTTATGTGTTGGCTAGAGTCGGACTGCGGTCATTCACGGAGCGGGAAGCTCACGTGGGGGCTCTCGTGCAAAACGCGTGCCAAATGTACTGAATATTTTAGTTTAGGTGACCATCCATGCTTTATTGAAATGCACCGCTAAACGCGTCGTTAGCGATATTGTAAGAAAAATAATATCAAACTACAATGCTAGAAGTATATGTCTAGGATTTCTCCCGCAGCCAGGACAGTCGAAGGGATATGATATGGCAGCATTGATTCTTTTAAGTCCGTTTTGAATTTCATGATTGCAAAATGACACAGCGTTCGAGCATATCTTAAGGCGACTCAGTAGGAATGCAAAACTTAAATTTGACCTACAGCATAAATATTGCACTGACTGAAATAGGTAACCACCACTATACGTATTTTTACAGTATCAAAACAAGCAAAACATTTTTATATTTCAATACAAAAATAACAATACCACCTAACACACGAATGGGTATATAGACAGTAATGAGGTATTGCAATGCACATGGTAGCAACAGTAAGCTATCGTATTTCATAAAGTAACGGTTTTCGGAGAAGCAAAGCAAACCATACAATACAAAATTCTCAAACTTTCTCTAATATATTGAAATAATTAATTTTTATTTTTAATTTTTTATAACCTATTTGTTATGATATTGTTTTAATATGATTTGTTATGATATTGATATTGATGAATACAGTTTTGAAAAATAATTTTGTTGCATAAAAAGATTAAAACATAAAAAATATTGATATAATAAGATTAAAATAGAAAAGTATTGAGTAAAAGAATTATAAGTTGCAATTGATAGTTATTTCTGGTTCGCGCTATAGTTTTCACTATGTATTTAATCCGAAAATTATCTTAACTTTGTCTTATATTTCGTGTTAGACAAAAAACTTCGATATTTTTAAATTATTGTAAGTTAAGTAATCCTTCTTATCAAATCGATTGAACATTTCGCACAGTGAATTCTTTACGTTTTTTATTAATAGCGTCTAAAATGTATTGCGGATTCCATATTTCTAAAGACCTTGTGAATCTAGGATCCAAAATCTCAGGATGATCCGTTGGTTCCAGATAGTGGTGCGTAAAAACAAAATATTTTCATATAATTTGATAAATCGGTTCCAAAATCGTGTAAAAAAGTACCAAAAATGTATGAAAAAGCGTAACGGTGCCGTCCAAAAAAATCGCGGAAACTCAAAATCGCGAAAAAATAAATCGCGTAAAAAAAGGATTGTGTGTATATTTTACTGAATGCGCGGAATAACAATATTTTTTATCAGAAAACTTAATTATTCCACTGATTGCTTAGAATGAATGTAAACATCATTAACTAATAGCTTGACGATTAATAGTTGGTCTGAAAACGCTTCTCGAAAAAGCCAAATACGTGTTACAATTTGTAAACGATCAGTGGAATAACAAAGTTTATTTGTTATAAAATGACTTTTTCTTAAGTGACTACCGAAACTATCGAAAATATTCATAATCCATGTTAATAATTCTTTCAAGCCATTAGTAAATTTTATTATGTGCTTATTTTTACTTCAAGTTTATATAATATATAACTCAATAAGGAAGAAACTAAATGAATATTATATCTGATCAAAAGAAATTATTCGAATAATTTATATCGAATGCATAAATGTTTGGGAACATTTAGTTCTACGCCAATATACAAGTTCAACATTCAGGGTTGTGCCAAGAAAACACAATACTAATAATATTAAAAGTAATTCAAACCATGTGATTGATTTGAATATTAATGTATTGTAGGTATATTATTGTTACATAATTTGGTAAGTTATCGAAAAAATATGGTTTTCAATCATTTAATATAATAGATAAATTAAAGTCGTTAAGTTATATCGGCTGCATCGGACTAACTTTGTTGGGTGGTACAAAACAATGACTTAAATGTATGAATTAATATATTTCACAAGTTTATTTTGTATCCATACATATGTATATATATTTTTCATATATCAATTTCGAATATTTTCTAGCATTCTGTTTTGTTCAATTATAAGTTTATAAAAACACGTTTGACGGTAGAAAAATGTATTCAATTAAAAAAAACTCTAGGTTGCAAAAAACATGGTTTACTATTTGTATATTATGTAAAAAATATTTACTAATAAAAAATTACCTTTTCCAATAATTTTGAAGTTTTTTTCCATTTAGATGACTTTTATTCAACTACTGTTACTATTATATTGAATAGAATCTCTTTTTAAAACCATTGCCGAATAATTATTTCAAAATGCTTATCCATAAACTAAAGTAATACTGGTCTTTACAAGTATTTCGACTGAACAAGACATTATTGTATTATAAATAATAATATTATTTATCAGCGCTTTGCGCAACCCTAACCCCAACAGATATATAACAGTTTTTTATGGTAGTGTAAAAAATACATTGCTTTGATTCATATCTCTAATGTTCGTTGACCAGTGATTTAAAAATATCTAAAGAAATTTTCGACACGTCCACTCTAGACCAAGCCTCATCTCAAACTGAGCTCAAACTGAAGAATGGTAGGTAAGAAAAAGACATCCCCGAAAAATGGTTACCATTTATTGGTATTATTAATTTTTTTTTTTTTTTTTGGTTTTAAATGTAAACAATAAAATGTTTTATCATTCCAATTTTTTGTAGAAGTATTTATGATCCAATTATGCTTTAAAAATCAGTCAGAAAAAGTGGGAGAAATGGTACATTTCAAATGGATGTACAATCATTACAAAACATAAATTGGAAATTCTGCTCAATTCACTTTCTTAAACAAACCTTTATCTGCATTTCTTTCTAAGACATTAAACTTCGGTATCTTATAATAATCTCTAAAAATGATTTCAACGTAAAGCAGTTTTTCAAATTCCGTTTTTTGTGTT
Source organism: Himalopsyche anomala (assembly GCA_031772345.1). Taxonomy (NCBI): domain Eukaryota; kingdom Metazoa; phylum Arthropoda; class Insecta; order Trichoptera; family Rhyacophilidae; genus Himalopsyche; species Himalopsyche anomala. The sequence goes on from CM062828.1 coordinate 3,454,685, forward strand.
TGCCGTGTTTCCTTTAAAATATGACTATTCTCATGAAAAAAAAATGCAATAGTGTAAAAAAGCGTTTGGAAAATGTAATTATTGAAAAAAAAATTTTTTGAGTGAACGGTTCACGAGATTTAGTCGACGGCAAACGATCGATTTACTCTGTTTTCAGGCGAAAAGGTACTGTATCCTCTTAAAACTATATTTTTTTGTCTGAGCCTCATATCTTCAATTTTTTGCTATTTATGTTAACTTCCAATAATCAGCATATTATGCTCACCTAATGGAGGTATCTACTAGAACTGTTTGTAACTCAGTCACTTAACCCCTGTTATTACAAAAAAAATAGTAAGGCGTAGATAGAACACGTCACATATTGTTAATACATAATTTAATCTGGATAGAGAACTCATATCAACAAATTCAAAATGTGCGAATCAATCTTTTACTCAATTTTCTCGAAAATAAAGGACTATAATATGTATTTAATAAGGAAACATTATTTTAACATACAATTACGACGATGACGCGAAGCCGAAATAAATATAAAACAAAAACTGTTTTTTCGTAGTAGAAAAACTTTATATTTTTAACTTATTTCAATACAATTTCATGCGCCATACATTTTCAGTTTCTACAGCTCCTTTTTTCGCTCAATTTGTTGAAATTTATAAAACAATCGGGATTGTTTTATCAGTTTTAGCTTAGCCCCACTTTTTTCAATTGAAATTATCTGTTCCGTAATTTTTTTCGATTATTTCAGTATACAGTAACAAAACAACGATATATAAAGAAAAACAAAAAATATTAAACACATTTATTACTTACATTATACTTTTTTTCGACGGCCTTATTATTCAATTTCAGTTGTCGATAATGAAACGCATTATAATTATAAAATAAAATACAAATGTAATCTACGTTGTTTATAAAATTGAATTAGTGTGACATTTATTACTTTAATCGTGTGATTCACGTTTTGTTGTCGATTAATTACTTTTAGAATACTGCAAGAGTGCGAGATACAATTTTATAAACAAACTTAGGAAATATTAAACAAATTCGTAATAAATCGACAATTTCTATTCGTGTTTTTTTACTGAATGAATTATAAATTCATAATATTTAAATTAACAACGATAGACTTAACTGCAAGCGGTGTACATTTCCAATTGTATGGAGTAGATAAATGTACAACATACTATATTATTTATAATATAGTGACACATAAGACAAATGTTAGTATACAAAAATACAAATGTAAGCCAAAATATTCATTTGTTTACGTAAATTTTTGTAAACAATACCTATCTATGACTATGATTTTTATAATCACATTTTATCCTATTTTTGGACGGTTTATTTTAATACTTTCAAATGTAATGGAAATATATATAACTGTATCGTTAATTTATTTATATTTACCTAATCTTTTTTTCTGTTTTGTTGCACGGCTGTTTTAAATTGAATGTTTCACCCGTATAATAGAGGATTGAGTATACATTTAATTATTTTTTTCATGTGGCCCAAATCCATAATATTTTTTCATGCGGCTCACTAGAAAAAATATTATGCATGTCTGGTCTAAGACAAAGCAATACAAATCGACAAAATGGGCATTGGATCAATTAACGACATGCAAAACTAAGTACCTAAATGAAGTTTAATTTTAACGCTTTTAGAGCAGAATAGCATGTCTGAATGAATATTTTATAGTTTTGGTAGGGCCAGTGCTAAATTAAGTCTACTACTGAAAACAATAGATATTTATAGGACTGCTTATTTTTTTTAAAAGCAAATATATTGTAATTAATAATTAGTCCAAGAGTCACAAATATTGAATTAAAATTGGTAAATTGAATAAATACAGTCTGCAAATCAGCAATCAGCAACCTATCAATCACCATCCAAGTAGGTATAAGTCTTCAATTTCAGATGACATTATTTAATATCACAAGTGACGTTCCTAGGCTATGTGCCACCCCTAGGCAGAATTTAAAATAGACATTTTACTATATTATTATTTTTTAACTTACCTTATCTGTCGCCTATAGTGCTTAGATCGGTAAATGTCATATTGAAAGAAGATGTTTCGATAAATTTAACTACTGTTTACCCATCGGTAATAATATTATTACCATTGAAAATGTATTTTTATCAAAGACATTGAGGCATCATTTTTATTCTAAACCAAATTCGTGTGTCAAAAATATTCAATTATTTAAAAAAAAAACTAAAAAATTGTGGTGATTTGCCGCTCCCTAAGACTTGCCGCTCCTAAGCAACTGCCTACTCGCCTTTGCTCACGGGACGTCTCTGTTATTCATAATAGATCAAAACTAAAGGTGAAAGGTGTTACGGCTAATTTTTTTAAGTAAGTATATATTTTTTTCAATAATTTAACTAATTTAGTTTCTTTGTTTGAAAAGTTTGTAGTTTTAGGACCACAGTAAATTAATATCTTATACTGTCTACTTTAGACAATTAATAAAAAAGAAGTACTTTAATTTGAGAACCTTTTCGTAATAAATTCAGAAAAAAAATATTGCAGAATTGCGTTATAAAAAATCATGTTTTCAGTACATACATATATAAAAAAACAAATATTTTACCAACCTCTAGTAAATAAGTAAAAAATACATTACCTTTTTGAAACTTTCGACGAAGGCTGGTAAATACTACAAAGCTATAAATGAATGTATGACGTATGTATATATATTTTGTTTCGTAAGCCTTATATTTAATCTATGGATATTTACCATCTATCGGAGTTTTAACCAAGTACAACGTTACCTGTGAAGCTATTTAAATTTTTAACAGATGATGCTTTTTTCGATAACGGGTACAATAAAATTGCTGATATAAATTTAATTTATAATAAAAAGAGTAATATCCGTTGATGTTAAGTTACTAGAATCAAAAGGCAGGTCTACAAAAAATGAAATAGTTTAGTATTTATTTTATGCATCACTGGGCTTTAAAAACATGTATGTACATATAGTTTTTTATGAATGTTTTGTAGGTTTATCATAATTTAACTGTACGATTCCTATTGGATTCAAACACGCTTAGAAAAATTTAGGTCGTGGAAAATGACGCCGATAATTTACGCTAACCGGACTATTTTATATTTATTTAATTATGCAAATTCAATTAATAATAGCACAAGACTGCAACCAAAAGTATGTAGATATGCCGAAGCAAAAAAAAAATAGTTCCTGTACCGGTTCTGTTTAGCGATTGTATTTCGTTATGCAAAACCGGTAGGTACAAAAAAATATTTAACTAGCATCCTATACCTACATTATATTTAAGGAATTTCACAAACCTCAACTGAATATTAGAATATCATTATTTGGAAATTCACAAAAATAGATTTTATTAGATTCTCTTCTTTCATTATAAGACCAATTCTCGAATTCTCTCATAAATGCATAATAAGAAGTAAGACTGGACTATTTTGAAATAAGTCCTTAGTAAAACAAATGTTTTTGTTTTTACACAATACTTTTTCAAAATGCGTTTCTGAGTACATATTCGTATAAATTTCTTACCATATTCAGAGTAAGTCAAAGCAATATCTATTTCTATTTTTAACTAAATTCTTCCCAAATTTCTAAACATTAAAACATTTTATTAATTTTGATAGTTATGTATACTAGAGATACATGATTTATATACCTTTCAGCGAACATTGTCCCTAAAATTCAGTTAACTATTTACTTTAGCAATACTTTTACGCATATGGTATTTCTTTTAAATATACTAATGAGTGCCAAATTCGACCATAATCTATAAGATAGGTATGCACAACTTTTTTCCTCCAGCGTATAGCATAAAAAAATATGGCCCGTTCGGGCCGCAAGGAAAAAAAGATTTTTTTAAATCTTTATATTGAATTATTTATACATAGTGTTTTTTTTAATAATTTTATCCAAAAAGCAATACGGTATTTTAGTTTGTAAATTTGCAGGAAATTTTACAGAATTCGCTTGACAATTGAAATATAAATATTTTTATTCTAAGAAAAAAACTTTTGAGCGTGCGGCCCGCAGGCCACGGCTTATTGTGAAGTGAAAACTTTCACTATTATGTAGATTTTATACAGTGCTAAACTTTTTTTAACCCACATATTAGGTCACGAACCACCACTAGTGATAGGTTAGTTACGTTATACGTAAAGTATGCTTTTTTTATTCATACAGCGTCCGAATTGCTGTTTGTTTTCATGAAGTCAGCTTAAGATTATTATTTTTTTACACATTTTGCCTGAAAATTTCAGGGCGAGCTGAGCCCACCCAGCCCAGTACGTAGAACTGCCACTGATAAATATCATCATATTGTACGATAACAACATATAACAAAATACACAATTATTCTAATGTTGGTAGATAATTAGTAGGCTGGTACCACTTTCTTACGTTACTCATGATAGCATTGAATAATACATTTGTAATGGACTCAATAAAAAAAAAAAGTTAGGTACACGTAGGATTCAAAGTGCATAATTTACCTAATGAATCATACATTACAGTATTGTTATATTGCACAATAAACGTAAGGAACAACTAAGATGCCGTGTTAATATAATTTTACATATTCAATAAAAAAACTATGATCTGACAAATTGATGGCATCAAAATGATAATTGGTAGGCACTATTCGAGAACGTACCACGGAGGCACCACGTAGCATTATTTCAGCGGTCAACATCGAACGCGTGTTGGATCCACGGCGGCGTGGGGGCTTGACGGTTCTATTGGAGAGGGGGAAAAGCAAGGTGGGGATTCGCGTTTGAGATCGCGCGATGCAACACGTGAGAATTGAACGACTGATTAACGTCATACGTACGTTTATCTCTAAATTATTTAAAGAAAGTCAAAATAAATAATACTAATAGTAGAAATGATGTAAATTTTCACACATCGATACATATTTATGTTATTAAGAATAACTGTTATCATAGCACGTGTTTTCTTATCAAACGATTAAAAGTACTTTTTAAATGTTGTATGTAGTTTTTAAAAGAAAGGTTATAGATTATATGTCAAAGTGCATAAGGTTTGCAGATTTGTCAAGGTGTAAGTTTTACATAAACTACATCATTCAATCTGCTTTCAAATCTTTTGGACGGTTCAATTGTGCCATAAAAGTTTTTATTTAATATTTATTGTGTGATAATATGTTTTATACATACACAATGATTCTTATGATCCCCAAATTTTTTTAAGAGTTATTTACGTCGGTTATTATTGATATATTTAACATAATATCTAAAATTACATTATAAAAACATAACTAGTACATATGTATATCCATGTTCACAGAAATGCTGAAAAGTAAAATTGAAATCATAAAACGTATATACCTACATAACTGATTTTTTTAAAAGCAATTGAATTTTTTATAAACCAAGTGTGACGAGTGAAAACAAACCAATGAAAACTGCAATAATTAATTTTGAAACGAAAGGGACCTCTTGATAGCTTCACGAAAAGAAAAAGTTTAATCATACAAATTGTTTAACTACAGACTTGAGAATTTCAATAGAGCTGTCAATAAATCATAATCTTAAAGTTTCGTGAGAAGCCAAATTTAAATCATAAAAATGGGGTGTGGCTGTGTCATGGACACGGCCGTGTTTTGTAACTCAATACGTCTCGTAATAGGTGATATTACGCCCCATTTTTACGTTGCCGGCACTGCTTGACTCTGTCATATGGTGTTTTAATGGTACCATTTGATTGCTCTTGAGAAGCCCTTTCCAACCGTATGCAATCTTCGTATTTAGACTTGGCTTTTTGACGCGTTAAGCCCGACATTATATATTTTTGGTAAATATGTATATTTTTTACACCTAATTATAGTCACAGTCACAATATTACACTAATGTTATATATATAATCGATAGATTTTGTCGAGAGCTAACGATTGAAACTAAAACGAATTTCGTAACTTCTTAGAGTCAAACGTTATAGTAAATAGAAATCTCGATACGCAGCAAAATTACCTCAAAACGGCGGCGCTTCCCCCTCCACCCCGAGCGATGTAACACAGTCTTTTTTATAACGCAAACATTTTTTTGATTCTTTAGCTATCCAGTGGTGTAATTGAATTTTGGATAGTGATGATATATATGAAGCTGCAACACTAAAATGTATCCCCCCATTTCGTTATCATTCGTTTTTTTGGATTGCCTCCCTATGGAAGCAATTTTAAAGACGTATTCATTAAGGCATCCAATCCCGGGATTCGGGATTCTGTAATCCCGGAATCCCGTTCAATTTTCTGATCCCAAAATCCCGGGATTGATATGGTTGCGATTTCAGGATTGAGAAATTTTGAGTAAATCCCGAAAAGTGAGACGAAATCCTGGGAAAAAGTATACTAAATCGGCGATTTCAAATTCCTCGGTGAGTTAAAAAAAAAACAAGGTTTGCAGATAATCTGAGGAAAAAGTATAGGGAATTGAGGATTTCAAATTCCTCGGTGAACAAATCCCAATCCCGGAATTGAAAGTTTATCAATCCCGAAATCCCGGGATTAGAAAAAGGCTCCGGGATTGGATACCCTAGTATTCACGTCGAAAATTGTTTAGCTACATACATAACTTACGACTTTTAAAAGCACTAGACTTTACTATAAACCATAATCTAAGTGGAAAATGAAAACTGCAAGTATAAATTGTGTAATGAAAATAATCTGTCATAATTTCCATGAGTCGATGGAAAATTATTATACTTAAGAGTGACACAGTTGAAAAGGTTACAATAATAACATACATATGTCGATTTTCATAATTTTATTACACAAACAATGTTAAATGTTAGTAAAATAAACTCCTTCGTTTAATTACAGTTGATAATTTGTGACCCGAATACTTATTTGAAAGAGATAAATAAATAATTTTATCACAATACTTCAGTCGTGGATAAAGAAAAAAATAAATTGGTATTAATTCAATGCAACACTTATTTTTTATTTTTTTATCTATCAGACAATGCTATAATAATATGGTGAATAATTTTAATTCTACATATTAAAAAATATATAAAAATATATATTTATCACTGAAATGGTAATGAGATTTCAATTTGAAATGGGCTTGATGAGTAGCTTTGAAATACTGAGCACTTACAACAGAATACAAAATTTGATTCGCTTAAGTGGCTACGTTTGTAATATCGCAAAATGTTGCACCGTCGCGAAGCAAAAAAGCTATTTTTGGACGCCTTACAATGTTGCACAGTTGAGAAAATGTGCAAAACGGTGCGCGCGCGTATTGTAAACGTACCAACAACGTGCTACCCGAGTGAATCATGAAGTCCGTGCGAAAAGGTTCAGTTTTGTTTGTGATTGTGATGTCATATTGGTGCGAAATTTAATATCGTAATCTACAAGTTCCATTTTGACAGCTATTCACATTGTTTTGACAGGTAAGTGCATAATCTAGATTTTAATATTCATTATTCAAATATAGACTGATTTTTGCTAAATTTGACGAATTTATTTTATGACCGTATCGTTCTCGGTCGACTAACGACACAAAACGAACACAAATCTGTCAAATTATGACAACGGTTCCGCGTCCTATTAATTCCATACTTTAAATTTGCCGGCTTTAGAAATTTTCGTTTATAAATTTAATATTATATAGATATGTAGGTAATTTCATTTAACAGTAATTAACATAAAATAATTTTATATTCTTACAATAAACTTATTTCAATATGTATTTTATTTTGAAAACTTCAAATATAGTAAATAACTTTACCTTAATATTTGTTCATTTTTAATCTTACAGTTAAGTTTATCGACCTTATATAGCATTAGAAAGTAGTCAATTTGTCTGTTACTATTTTACAGCCATCAATTTTATTTTTTTATAAGCCGGTATTATTTTGTTTCCGTTGAATATTGATGTGTCAATTTCTTCATGAAATGCAATTTTTGTGATTTAACTGCAATTACATACATTCCGAGCAGCATTTTTCGCTGATGTTCTTCCACCACTGTATTTATTGAAAGAACATTGATAAAATGCATTAATTTCTTGTGTTGCATTTCTTTTCTGTAATAATAATCCAAAATATATTGCACGTCACCATTTTATTTTGACATCGATCAATCGAAATCGGGCGATGCTGCAGATATTTCCGGATAGGGTAATCAATGATTTTAGCATGCCGGTGTTTGCGAAATTTACCAAAATATGCCACATTCAAATGCTACGTTTTATAATCCATAGATCAAAATTTTAAATCAGTAAAGCATTGTACACATAACACTGTCATATCGTTTTTGTGCCCCATTCAAATTTGTATAAAGGGAACAACAATATTCAACCTAGATAAATTGGTAGGTGCAACTATGGATCATTTCATGAACATATATAGATATTCGTTTATGCAATCGAAAGCTTCGGGAAAGAATCACTTAGAAATAAAAATTTGAACTTCTCATGTTTATACTGTAACTGTTACATTGTAACACTTTTTTAACAGATGTGACTTGCCAATCAATATAATATATTATGTATAAATGTTTATGAAGATAAATTAAGCATCACAAAATCACCAAAAGTGTTATTGTAATATCGAAGTGATTTGAAATAGGTCATGGTTTGACTATCATTCTGAAGCGTCATCATTATTTGAATTGAGATTTGGTATCTGTAAATGACTGAAATTATAAGTATTATAATTAAGTAATAGAACTGTGTGAAGTGATCATTACTTGACTAAAAACAAATTCGTTTCTGATGTAATTAATACCGTTGAAGGGTAAAGTCATGGTCTACGGCCAAGCGGCCGGCTTGCAAGGATGAAACCTACCTACATAAATAAAATTACACTTCCGTGTTTGAAAATTCTGTTGTTTTTTGCTTTGTTCCTTTTTCACATCCAAATTTAATCTCTTTTATAAATTTATTCGCTTAATGCATTTATTCATTGTGCTTATTTTGTCGTCGAAGGGTATCGGAGATCTTAAAGAAACATTATTAAACAATACATAATAATATTTGTATTATATTATATGTTAACTATGTAAATAGTACGTTTGACGTGTTTTCTTCATAACTGATAAAAATATCACAATATTGGTTATGCCATAATTTTTTGGATTTTCTAATCTTCTATGAAATTAGCAATTAGAAATTAGTAAGTAATAATTATTCATACACTACAGAATATTCTAGCCAAGACATGAACCAACTGAATGGTCACACTAATAATTCAAAATTAACAGCGGGCTGCAAGCAAAATGTAATTTTTAGTTAATTATACATTATTTTCCGTTATAAAAAAGAAATTTGATCATAAAATATGAAATAAATTCAATTTTTGCACGGATTCTTTTTATACGGTTTTGAAATTACGCGGTCAAAAGTAATATAAACCATCTCTTAGTTATCTTATGTTATGTACCTATTCACTCCATCGTTTTTATACGGTATTTTTACATGCCTGTTTTTTATCCATGTCCGCTCTCAATGTGGAGCATATGGCTTCTTAATGGAAGTATATAAACAGGTTTTTCTACGAGAACTGTTTGTTAGTCAATCGCTCAACCTCTCTTTTCCAAAGAGAGTAGTAGACATGTAAGGATAAGGCTAAGACAGGATTAGTGGTTAACTATTTGCTCTCGCTACGCCCAGTTATTAAAGGATGGGAAGGGTGGCAGGGAAGTTAAGACACCACAAACACCCATGCCTTGGAACAAAAATCGATAAACCGATCGAAAAAATGCTGTTCGTACTGGGACTCCAACCCGTGCACCCGTCCTAACCGCTGCACCATAGGACCCGAAAAACTTTTTTACATATAACGTATGCCCCGTGTAAAAAAATATGGGGTGTATTCTTCAAAACTACGGTCCTCCAAAGATTTTCTCCGATCTCCCGATTTTTATATATACATGTTTAAAAATTTTCGAAAAGTTTGGTGATCCTTGCTCTAATAGGTAATCAACAGCCTAGTGAAAAAATGGGCCGCACAGAAATACGCACCGAGCCGTAGTTTTCCCAGGCCTGTTCTAGTTGAATAGGAATGAAGTCATGGATCATTTTAAATTTTCATTGCTTATTTTCTATTTCGGTTTCTACTTTTATTCACCTTACCTCTTAATATTTCTTTCCAATGTGGTAGTATCAAAATATTCCTCACCATTCCTACACCCTCTTTGAAATATCGCATGGTAACTAGTCCATAGTATGTTATACCATTGCTGGTCTCGAGGTCTAGAAAGGAAGTGGGCCTGTCAGAGAATGATTCTCATGGATTAGAGGTGGGAACCTTTTCTTATCTAAAGGCCGTATTCATTTTTCTGAATCGACATATGGCCGCAGTAAACATTGACTAGGGAATCTTTGGCCGGAATTTACAAATTCACTTCTCAGATTCTCAGGAATTTACGAATTTTCAAAAAAAAAGAATAACAGAATTGGGCCGCACCAGGGTAGTCAAAAGGCCGCATGCGGCCTTAAGGCTGCAGGTTCCCCACGCCTGTCATGGATGCTCAACATGTACGACTCGTGATCTTTATTTTCACTGTCTCACACATAAACATTCACATTGTTCAAACTGCAAAAAATCTATCTCAAAGTCTGTTATTTGTTATTTAACTACTGTATCAAATTCAATATACATACGTACTTCATCAGGGGTTCAATGAGTGTGTCCCGCGTGACTTTTTGATGTGTCGGCGATTAATGTAAATTGAGAAAAAATATATTTATACACATATCGGGTCCGTGGTGCAGTGGTCAACGTCGCTTAATTTTGTGATGAATCTTACAGGCTTAAGTCACAGCACGAACAGTATTATTCAATCGATTTATTGATTTCTTTTTATATAATTTAAGATTTCATTAGTTCAAGTTCATCCGTGCAATTGAACGTCTGAAGATGCTGAAAGGCGAAACCCGAGTCGTAAGTGACAAAAATTGTGTGAATGTACATAATTTGAACGGTTCAAATTTATTATTGATTTCCGTTCGAATGGATGGATGTTTGTGTTCGAGTCCTTAAGTAACGAGATATAGGGCAAGTGATTAGCTAATTACTAGTCCTGTTCTAGCCTAATCCTTTCTATCCCTATACTGTCTTCGAACAAAAAAATATAGTTACTTAGTAACAAGCAATTCTCACAAGAAAATTTCTGTTCAGATACTTACATTAGGAGGCCATATGCTCCACATTGGAAGCGGACATATGTATTTAAAAAAAAAAACATTTTTGTATGTGTATACACTAATATTCATCAAATATGGCATTATAATTAAAATGAGTCGTTAATCATATATGAAAAACCTGAAACTTATATTTAAAAAAAAAATAGAGGTTGGCGCTCAGCCTAACTAATGATTGGATGTGATCGAGGGAAAAATGTCAATCGAAAAACACATCGCGATCGACTAATTATGCAACTTTAATACATTAATATTTGAGCAAGAATACGTTTGACGAATTTCTTCCGTGACTTCGGTTGTTAATATTGAAGTCGGTTACTGGAATTGCCTATTTTCGTTAAGTATTTATGTAATTTTCATCGCACTTACCATTTTTTTCTATGTATTGAGAGAGAAAAAAAACACGAAAAGAAATTCAAATCGGTTTTTAATTTCTTGCAACCTTAATTTTGTTTTAACGTCATTTTTCAGCAAGAGAATTTCCGTTTATAATAATTTCCCTATTCTATATTACCTGGAGTTGGATAATATAATATAATACGTTCATAATTTAAATAATTATTAGAGTTTATTTACATAAAGATTTTTCAATCTCTGTTATATTGTGTTTGACAGCTATGTTAAAACAAAAGCGCATCTATTTTTTCTTCGAATACATCGCAATCTTTTGTCTTAAAAATCATGAGAGTTCTTTTTTCAAATTTTTTTGTTTACAGTTGCAATGGGCAAATAGAACGAGCATCTCTTTCACATTACAAACTCTTAAAATAGATTCTTATATCAACATTTAAACAAAACACTTGGAATTATCGCACAGTAGATCACTCTTTTTCAACCAGTAAAGATTTTATGCATAATCTTTATTCGGAACTAGAGCAAACATGGCTTCGTCAGATAACTCTCAAGTTCACACTTACATCAACGGAATTTATTTATTTAATTCAAGTCTTCACCGCTAAAAAAATGAATAAATAAGCGCCATAAACAAATTTGCCTGTAAATATAAATATGACGGCTAGCTGCACTTTGATTTTCTTTATATTTTCTTTGTAATCGAATGAAAATAAAAACGTATAATTTCTAAAAAATATCCTCTCCTGTCCACGTGAAACATATTGATATTAACATCGTTCAACAATACACAGTGGAACCTCTCATAACGAGTTTAATTCGTTCCAGAATCTTACTCGTTATGTGAAACACTCGTTAAGCGAAACAATTTTTCCCATATAAAACAATGTAAAATACAATAATGCATTTCATGACGGAAAAAAAAGTTTTTTATATTTTTAACGTTTATCCAAATAAAATTACATACTTATAAATGGTTATGGAGCGTAACAACCTGAAATGCGATTTCGATTTGCAAAAAACAATTTAAAAAATGACTAGTTTATTAATTGGGTCAAGTAATTTATTATTTTTTTACTAGAAAGCTGTATTGAGACATTTGTTTTTGTCGACGCTTCAAAATCTGGTGAAAATGTGACAGCATTATCATTGAATAAATTTGTAAAACGCATAGCCACCTCCTTATTAGGGTGATGCTTCTCAATGTACGATGCAACAGTTTTCCATGCTTTCAGCATTTCTCTTATTGCGCCAGAAGATTGTTGTTCTTCCTCCTTCTCCACTAACAAACTCTCATCCATAAATAATTGCTGTGAAAAACAATGCAACTCCATAAGCTCTTTGGTGGTCAGCTCTTGGCCGTGCTCTTCCACAAGTTCATCGTTGTTTTCCACCTCCAGTCCCATGGTATTGGCCAAAGATACAATCTCGTTGACTGTAGACTCCACAGGTACTGTTTCAAAACCACATTCGACCACGCTCTCTGGTCAAAGCTTCTTACAAGCAGAAGTGAGGGTCCTCTTTTTAACCCCTTCCCACGGTTTGCCATTCATCTTGAGGCAAGCAACGATGTGAAAGTGATCTTTCCAAAATTCACTCATTATGCGAAATATCGCTCGTTAAGAGAGCATTTTTTTCACAATCTGTTTTGCTCGTTATGGAAATTACTCGTTATGAGAGGTTCCACTGTATATGAATTATTTATCATACGAAATATTTTGGAACCCCTAAGATTTGCTTATAGGGTAATCCGCCACTGCACCGACCTGTTATTGTTCCGGTTGACAAAATATAAACGTTTTTTTTTTATATAAAATTTATGGAGCTTCAAGTACCAGGACGCGCCAGCGTCAAGGTTCTTCCAGTCTCCTTCATCGATAAAGATTTTGAAAAATTGTAAATTGCATACCCTTACCATCGTTTTCAGACGGAAGGGCGCGATCACTACAGAGATAAGAAGTTCGCGGGAACTCCATGTGTATTATTTTTCAAATCACATTCCAGACAAAATATAAATGATAAAGTACAAGTAAATCACTCCACTGTCCACTGTACAAGTAAATCAGGAATCACCATCAAAGGGTTTGTTCTACACTTTATAATAATAAAACACTCATGCTTATGCATCGTTGTATTGTTTATTATAATATATTTGTACTAAGCGATTACATGTACATATGTTATAATATCTGATACCCTTTATTATTATTTTTTTGTTTAAATTTGTAAATCGTCATTCGTGGTAAAAAAAAAAAAAATGTATTTATTACCAAAACGTGCTTATCGCTAACCGCAATGTATTATATTACCTTACTATTACCGCATAATATAGATACACTATGTATATTATTTATTTATAAATAATCTAAAATTTCAAAAAATGACAATACTTAAAGTAATGTGGCAGTACTGCTATTACATGAACTATGATAATAATTTATGTACGAGGTGATTTCACTTGCCTGCGTCGTTAGTAATAATATCCCTTATAGATTACATATTATTATTTATTTCATATATTTATATTATAATTAATATACTACCGTTATTTTATTATTTATTTTTCCTTTTCCGCTCCCAAATTGTAGCATATTGATTCTTAATGGAGTTTATCTCAAAAAAAGTTTTACTACAGAAACAGCTTGTTACTCAAATGATAAACCACACTTTTTCGAAGAGAGTAGTGATACAATGCTTAGACAAGACAAGCAAGCTACTATTTACAAATTTTAGAAATCACAATCTTACTAATCTATTTTTAATCTCTCCGTACTGGGGTGTGACAACTCGTGAGTACAGTAACAGAAAGCAACGACGTTGACCACTCGACTAGAGACCCGCATGATTTAAAATCAATCGTTGATTTACCGTGGCCGAGTGGTATTGCTATATTGTTTCCGTGTAAAGATTTTTAAATTGATGTAAAAATGTAATATTTCCGAAGACTTCAAAGAAAGAATGACTGCAACAGTTCGCGATTAAAACACTGTGGAAATACTCCGAACTGGAAACGGAAATTATTTTATAAAATTCGTGTCATCCTGAGAGAGTGACTACAAGGATTTGGGTTTCTTATTTATCACACCGTCTGGAGTAACTAAAAACATTAATGTCGATCCATTTATTTCAGTGTTAAATAACAATATTTGCTCCTTGAACAAAACTTCAGTCTACTCTTCTGGGAGCACACGTGCCTTATCGTGTTTGCGTTGTTGGAGAAGTTGGAGACCAGTGTTCTTCAACCTTTTTACATTCGCGGACCGGTAAAAAATGGAAAAAAATATTTCGCGGACCAGCGTCAATCAGATACACATATTTACACACAGCTATTTCTCAATTTACGACTATTTGGACTAACAATATAAAAGGAGTATAAATAAGTAAAAACTATTTTTTCTCCAGTTTCTTTTAAATATTTGGCGGCGGGTGAACCATATAAATGTCACAATTGGGCGTTTCTATGGCTATACATATATATATTTAATGTTAATGCCGTCTTTTGCATTTTATTTTTTAAGGTTTTGAATATTTTTTTATTTGTATGAAATACTTACTACTTATGTTATGTTATGACAGTTTCGACTTACGTCCAAGGTGGCGTAACGGAACTTTTTGTAAGTCGAGAATCGACTGTACAACTGTACATGTTTGCTTAGGATAATATATTCAAAAAGTAGCAATTAAAACTTCAAGAAAATATTACTTATAATTTTATTCATGGAAACTAATAAAACTATTTATTTTTTTTGTGTAAAAGTTGTTGCTGCTTTTTTGTGATTTTTTTTAAATTTAAATTTTCTCTTATATTTTTCGAAACAAAAGTTATCGCGGTCCGGCAATAAACTCTTGCGGACCATAGTTAAATAACACTGCTCTTGACTAGAGAGTGCATTTATTGATTTTTAGCGTTTAAATGTTTATGCAAGGACATGACTGTCTGTGATAGTGTCAAATCTTACACACTTCTTTTTACTATCAGATAATACTTGCATTTAATTACACTTCTTGGGACGGATATAATAAACATAGCACCTCAATGAGTACTCCAATCACACATTAGCTCTCTATATCAGCGTTTCTCAACCGGGATCAAAAAATGCACTGGCCCTTAAAAAGATCAGGCGAATGAGATATCGTCCTAAAAATATTGTCACTAACGCCTTGAACGATTTAACGATTATTGGCTTAAAACGCAATTTATCAAATTATGTCGCTTAAGTTGTTTTGCTGATTATGGATCGATATAATAAATACAACAATTTATTTTATTCATTTATTGTTTAAAATCAAAAGTACAGTACATGACATAACAGCTGATGTCAATTCGCCATGCACTTGACAAATATAATTCAAATAAAAAAAACAGTACACAATACATCAATATAAAAAAGTAAAACCTAACAAACAGTTCACAAATATTGTTAATAAAAATGTTCACTTCTCCAGGCAATGAGATGATTAGTCGAACAGCCCCTGGAACTGGCGACTCATACGTCCTACGCGAGGAACAAGTTTTAAGAAGGAAAAAAATGGTTATAGTTTCGCCCACGTAAGAATAAATTGGGAGCGTGTAATTCATGAGAATTTCAGGATTATTAGCTTGGTCTCAAAGAAGAAGAGAAAACTGCTTCAACCCATTAACACCCAAAAGAAAACCACGTGCGAAAACTATTTTTTTTCTGTTATTTATGAGAAAATACAAACACTAGGAAAAAAAACAATTTTCATCGGACATAATCGATACAAAGGCTTCTTCGAGTCTTGCATAGTTATTTTGTCTCGTAAAAACATGATGGGTTGCCATTGTACTTCAAGTACGTTTTCCATAAAAACGAATGGGTTATATTGGAAAAGTGCTGCAGAAAAGTTAACACGATATCTGCATTAAACGCGCACTAGGAGAATATGTTACGTTATAGTTACAGTAAAACATATTTTATACTTTTTTTAGTAGAGGACTCAGGTTAGTTACTATATCAGTCAGTAATCCGGTCTATGTTAGAAAGATAAATTATACCGGTTCAACTTTCATTTTTGTTTAGTGCTACATGTCAACGAAATGTTCGGTGGATAACAATGAATAAAAACGGCGGTTTACCAAGCGCTACATTAATTTTCCCATGCAAGCAGCTCGAGGCAGGAAGTTGATTATTTTAGTGCCACACGAAACGGCTGATATGTAAGCAAAGAAAGTAATTTTTAAGCATGAATGTTTTAAGGTACGTTGCACGCACGTCCGGAAGTAAATTTGAACCACTGGAATGTTATACTAGAAACTCGATTACGATTCATTAAAACACATCGTCACGAGGGCATTTCGACACATACCACTGACGTGTGCTACGTTGGCCGCTAATTCACACAGCTGCACAGTAGGTTAATATATTTATTTAACGAGTTTAAAAAACGAGTTTCGGAGATAATCCGGGGGAAAAGAATAGCAAATTAAGGACTTCAAATTCCTCGGTGAGCTAAAAAAAACGAGTTTCAGAGATAATCCGGGGGAAAAGTATAGCAAATCAAGGATTTCAAATTCCTCGGTGAGCTTAAAAAACGACTCGATTTCACGTAGTGTGCCCAATACCGGGATTGAAAATTAATCAATCCCGGGATTAGAAAATGGGGTCCGGGATTGGATACCCTAGTTCTACTGTACTATTAATAATATGTTTGTAAATTACGGACTAAATAGGCGAGTATGCATTGCAAATGTCGCTTTGAGTGTTCTGCAAATAATACTTTCCGCCCTTATATCAGCAGATTTCAATAAACATTGTGTTATAATGGAAACCAAAGTATATTTGCATTTACCCTTAGGTGTACCGCTACAGTGTTTGGCTTACTCTCCAAGGAGTAAAATCGTTATATATTAATATATTATTTTTAGACCAGAAGCAAGTATCGCACCTCAAGTGATCTACCAGCAAAACTCTTAAATAATTGTTTGTGTAACGTCACATTTTATATTATTTCTCTATCCCTAAAGTCAATCGCCGTGGCCGAGTAATAACGACGTAATGATTTCGTACCAATGCTGTTTTTCGTTCAAGGGTTGAAATGGGCATTCAATTAATTCATGAATT